>PVJN01001908.1:0-128345 GCA_004026805.1 Lasiurus borealis | reverse complement strand
GGGTGTCCCTGGAGTGGACATCTCTGAAGTGGGTGTCCCTGGAGTGGGCGTTCCTAGAGTGGGCACCTCTGGAGTGGGTGGCCCTGGAGTGGACATCTCTGGAGTGGGCGTCCCTGGAGTGGGCGTTCCTAGAGTGGGCACCTCTGGAGTGGGTGGCCCTGGAGTGGGCACCTCTGGAGTGGGCGTCCCTGGAGTGGGCACCTCTGGAGTGGGCACCCCTGGAGTGGGCGTCCCTGAGGTGGGCGTCCCTGGGGTGGGTGTCCCTGGAGTGGGCATCCCTGGGGTGGGCATCCCTGTGGTGGGCGTCCCTGGAGTGGGCACCCCCGGAGTGGGCGTCCCTGGAGTGGGTGTCCCTGGAGTGGAGTCCCATGGCCAGCGCTCTCTGTCACACTCTCTTCCAAAGCCCCTGGAGGGCTCTTCTCGCTCTTCTCCAGCAGACCTGGGGGGCTTGCACCAGTGCCTCGCCACCTGCAGAAAGCTGGGACCCCGTCTTCCACTGTAGTGCAGCCCTCGTAAAATGCCAGCAGGCTGCTTAGGTGTTCCGCTGCCGTCAGCCTCAGGAGCCCACCAGCATGCCCTCGGGGCAGCTGGAGACACAGCGCTCCGCCATTGGTCTCCGCTTTCCCTCCTGTCGTTCTTTCTAGACTGGACGCACTGCACTTCCTTGGGAAGGCCTCACCATTCATCTCGGCCATGAGTCGTTTTTGCCTGACTGAAAGGCTTTCCGGGGACCCCTGTACTGGTCTGCAGTTGGACCCAAGGAGACTTCATCAGTGAAAACCCGTTTTAAAGGTTTTCCTGGCTCTTGGTCTCAGGTTCTCTCGGCTTTGTGGGCTGTTGTCGGGGCTGAGGCGTGCCGGGCTCTTCCTGCTGCAAGACCTTTGCTTCCCTTTCGCTGTGGCTGCGAGTGAGTCTCTTCTTGAGCTTGTCTCTTCGTACTGCTCTTTGCCAAGTGGGACCCATCGCGCTCCAACTCCTTCCCCTGAGCTGCGAGCTCATGTTTACGAGCTGCATCCAGAGTTCCTGCAGGTTTGACCGAACTTTTGCCACCGCACGGTACAGGCTCCCCCTTTCTGGCACAGAGTCCGCTTCCGTGTCTCCTGCAGAGGCCGAGCCAATGCTTCATGTTGTGGGTTTTCGTTAGAGCCCCGGGTCCCCTCGGGCACCAATTCCTGTTAGTCTGGAATAGGCGGGGTTATGTTTGGGGAATAAATTAAACTCCAGACTCCCATGGCTTAACCCGACAAAGGCTGATCTTTTGCTCATGCTCGCATCCATGAGGGTCACAGGGGGCTGGCTCCAGGTGGTCGTCCAGGAGCCCTGGTTCTTGGCAGCACCACCACCTTGCAGCGGCGCTGTCTGGAAGCCACGACACCCGGGTCTTCAAGCAGGACGGAGGCCGACCAGAGAATTCCCTGGGTGCCTTCCAGCTGGAAGCTCCTGCGTTATATAAACTCCCAGTTCATTGGCCAGAACGAGTCACATGACCCTCCTAGCCCGGGGATGTGCTCGGGATTAAAAGGTGGGTGGGCATTGCTGTCTTTGGGGCACTGTCCTCAGACATGGCACGGGAGACACTCCATGTGGCTTTCAGCTCTGGCACATTTCAAGGAGACAGCCTCCTCCGTGACCCAGGGGGGCTGTTTATTCGTTAGGGGCATGAAAGATGAGCTGCTTCTAAACGGCCTGAACTTGCTGCATCAGCCGGGCCAGGCTGGAACCTGTGTTCTGGTAGACAGTGCTAGCCCCGTCAGGGCCCAACACATCCTCTGTCAAGAGCTGCCCTTAAAAGGGACCTACGGCCTGTGACCTTGTCCTGACTCCAGGGTATCCTCTCAGCCAGTGGCTCATCTGACCACAGCTGCCGCCTGATTCAAAAGCAGCCATCCAAGCGGCTCACCAACCAGCCTGGGGATGTCCTGGCCCAAAGGCTCTGCCCTACAGCCAGACAGCTCTCCCCGGGTCCTGCGTCCTGTGTCCTGCATCCCCAGGTGCACGCCTGCACGCAAACCTCCAGAACACACGCCCGGGACGGTTCCCAGGGGAGGACCGTAGCCTCCTGTATTCCACACGCATTCTTGTGTCAAACATGGGCTTCGTGGGGGTGGGGGGCAGGAAGCCCCTGGTTTTTACAACCACAGGAGCTGGCTCCCTCTGAGGACAAGAAGCGGGGTTCCCCCCTGAGGTGCAGGTAGAGCTGGACGGGGCTTTTTAATTGCGCAATTCGAAGAGTTTAGGATTCTATAACCTGAGCTGTACTCTGAGCCACAACCTTCTGTGACTTAGGTATTTAGAGCCCAGGGCCCTTGTCCAAAAAACCTCCTGGAGACCCCTGGATCCCCAATATGACTCACTAGGGTGCATACAACCTAATTTCTGTGACATCTCCCTCCAGTCGTAAGCACACATCCTTCCATCCCAAAGCACTCGCCAACCTTCCATGCCCTGCTGGTCCTCCCAGCCTTGGCACATGCTGTTCCCTCTGCTAGACACACCCTTTCCCATTTAAACTCCATCTCCTTTTCCAAGATAAAACTCAAGCCCCACCCCTTCTGTGACGTCATACCCAGCTCTCCCACTGCCACACCATCAGGCCTCCTTACCGTCTTCCCGTGGGTCTAGAATTGCCCTCGTTTCCTCACCTTGAGAGGATTGGTTGATGCATGCGGCCTTTTGCCTGATCCCTGGAGCCAGGAAGGATTCCATGAAAGCAGGATGTTGGCAGAGTCAGCCGGTACCCAGGGGCTAACCTGGGCCTGGCATGGAGTGTCCATCGGTGAGGGTTTGTTGAACCAATAGGTGGAGAGAGGGGTGGTTTAGGGGATGCATGATGATTAACTGCTTGGCTAAAGGAATGGTGATTGCTTGCAAGAAAGAGGGAGAGAGAGAAGAGAGGATGAAAGAAGGGAAGGGATGGAGGGAGATGGGGAGGGGAGGGAAGAAAGGGAAGGAGGAAGGGAGGGAGGGGGGAAGAAAAAGGGAGGGAGGAAAGAAGACGGACTGCCCCTCCATCATTCGAAGTAGATTATGATGGTGACCCAGGAGCTATTTTCATAGTTTCAGAAAAAACTAATAGAAATTGTACATGAACCAAAATCAGAGTGACTTTAAGGTCAAGTTTCACTGCTTTTGGCAACAGTTGTGCTGATTATCTCATGCTCTGATTGGCTGCCATAAGTGTGTGTGATGAATAAGGAATGAGGAAGCTGTTATCATTTAGTAGCAAAAAAGAAAAGAAAAAGTTTCAAAACTTAAGATCCAAGAGGGTATCATATTGAGGGGGGGCAAGACTGAGAGCCTCTCTTCCAGTGACTTGCCACAGACATAAAAGCAGAGAGATCTGGTGCTGCAAGTTGTTCTTACGTTTTATTTTTATTATTTATAAACGGCCCTTATAGGAACAAACCACTTCAGTTCTCTAGGTTTTAAATTCACCACCTTTATTTTATATCTTTAAAAAAATATGTTCTGTTGATTTTTAGAGAGAGAGGAAGGGAGAGGGATAGATAGAAAACATCAATGGTGAGAATCATTGATCAGCTACCTCCTGCACGGTCCCTACTGGGGATCAAGCCCCAAGCCCCTGCATACACCCTGACCGGAAATCAAACGGGGTCAACGCTCAACCACTGAGCCACCCTAGCCGGGCTGTTACTGAGCATTTCTAAAGCAAGGCTGGCAGTTTTTTAAGGGACCCAAATAAAATACTATAAAATTAACTTGCCTGTTTCCAGACTAGTAGTGAACACTGCTTAGAAGTGGCTCTCGGGTGAAATGGGTACACGTTTCAGGCTGTGGCCTCTGCTCTGGGGTCTCTGTCGCCACAGACAGGGCCGGAGCTGGAAAATGCCAGAGCTCTGTGCCTAGCTGGCTCAGGCCACAAAGGAGCTGCTGCTCAATGCTGCCTGCAACACGCGAGAGACTGTAGAAGGGTGGACTTCTAGGTCCTCTGGGCAACGCTCCTCATGTGCATGAGCCCTCTTTGAACGCCTCCCCTGATGGGGAGCTCACTGCGGTACAAGCAGGAGGCGCTGGGCAGTGCTCACTGTCCGGATGAGGGGAGGGGCCCATCCCTCTGCTGCTTCCTGGACCACATCTCATCCAGTCTCCCGGCAGCCCTGTGAGGCTCTCATTGCTAAGCTCTTGATAGACAGACACTGGGGGCTCGCAGAAGTTAAAGAACCAATTCAGTGTATGTGTGAATGTGGGGAGGGGGGGGAGGTGGAGGAAAGGTGATGGTCTCGCTCCAGGGCCCAGCCCTCCTGTGACTCCGCACTCCCCAGCAGCGAGCCGAGTTACCCTCAGTCAGGAGCGTTCCTGCCTTAGGCGCATGGCCATTCTCGGTCTGGGAGCGAGGGAGTGGAGGACAGTCCACTCGCCCTGTGCCTGAGCCCATTGCCAGGACGAAACATCAGCGGCCAGAAGGCCCTTCTCGGTCTGATGTGGCCTGTGATGTCTGCAGGTTAGGATATTTTCATCACAGGGGGTTTGGGTTGTGTGTATTTTGTTTTGTTGGAGGGCACTAGGGGAGGGGGTCCTGGGGTGCTCAGAGGGGTAAACATCACTTTATCTAAAAACTACAGGGAAATGTTTCATTCCCCACCAACGCCAGTGAGGGCTGCTCTCAGTACACATGTCGGTGTAGACACCAGAGATGTCACTCAGCGAGTCGTGGCATCCTCCATCCCCAGCACAGCGCCAGGAAAGGAAGCACGTGGCGCCTTCGTGGGTGGCACGGTGCCGGCCTGCCCGGAGGCGGCTCCTCTGCATCTCCACACTGGCCTGCGCTAGCTCAGCGCGGAAACCGAAGCTTAGGAGGCTAAGTTAATTTTCCCAAGCGGGGTAATCAGATGGGTTCTCTCCAAGCCTCTGGTCACATTTGGTAACAATTTGTTGACCAAAATTGAATGAGTGATAAAGCCCAAACCAAAATCAAAACAACAACAAACGAACAGAACAAAAAGATATGAGGTGAAAAGTTAATTGATTATGTATAATCTGTAGTATCATCTTATAATTCGCATTATGTACCTCTTACAACTTCTTTAAAAATGTATTTTTGCACTCTAACAAATGAAAACAGCCTGTGTGTGCAGACACACACACACACACACACACACACACACACACAGAAATCGCTGCTTGACTTATCACACACTTGGCTGAACTCGGTGGTCCAGGCAGCACTCAGAGGCTGAAGCATCCTTTCTGCACCAGCGCTGACCCAGGCATTGAAGCAGAACACTGAGCCTCATTAACGAGCTCGGGCCTGCAGTGTCTCCACTGAAAAAATATTCCCACTTATCAGGCGGTGGAATTTCCTCAAGGGACATGAGCATCGTGTCCAAAGTGTGACTGACTCCAAAGGACAATCAGGCGGCGCTCTCCCCAGAAACACCGTGGCTGGTGACAGGGTCAGCGTCCTGGGCTGATACCGCAAATGACCGCAAACTGGGGGCTGAAGACATGATTAGCTGATTCTCGCACAGCTCTGGAGGCCGGAAGTCCAAAATCCAGGTAGGCAGGGCCACCTTCCTCTGGAGCAGTGGTTCTCAACCTTCCTAAGGCCGTGACCCTTGCATACAGTTCCTCATGTGGTGGTGACCCCCAACCATGAAATTTTGCTACTGTTATGCATCGTGATATAAATATCTGCATTTTCCGATGGTCTTAGGCGACCCCTGTGAAAGGGTCCTTCAACCCCCAAAGGGGTCGCAACCCACAGGTTGAGAACCACTGCTCTGGAAGCTCTAAGGGAGGGTCCTTCCTGCCTCAGCCAGCCCTGGTGGCCTTGGGTGTGCCTGGGCCTGTGGTGGCCTCACTCTAATCTCTGCTTCCGTTGTCACCTGGCTTCTCTGTGTCTGTGCTTCCCCTCGTCTGTCTGGTACAAGCACACAAGGCCTTGGATTTAGCGTCCACCCTTCTCCAGGACAAGCTCATCTAGAGATCCTTGACTGCATTATTGAAGGCCTATTTCCCAAAAAGTTCACGTTCACAGGTTCTGGGGGTGAGGATGGAGGCAGTGGCCACGGCAGATCAGCCTTTCTCCTGCCAAAAGGAGGTTCCTCCTGGCCGTGGCCCCCCAAGGCGGCGAGCTCACATGGTGGCTATTAACCACGCTTTGCTTTAGCATCTCACCACTCGGGGGAGAAGCTCGGGAGCTTCTGAGGGGGCACATGGGTGACTCTGTGAGGGAGTGGTTAACCCAAGCTCCCAGAGCACCTGGGCATCTGTGATGAAATCTAGGTTCTCAGGCGTCTGCAGCCCTTGACTCTATGCTGTGCCCACAGGGAAATGGCTGAAACGGTGCTCATCTAGCCGCACCTGCCAGGTGATCTGGTGTCATTGAGGGATGGGCAGGGTCCCAGGGACACTGAGTGGAAAGGAAACCTGTCGCCATCAGTCCAACCTCCTTATCTGCGGGTGAGGAAACTGAATCCAGGAAGGGCAGGGATTTCCAGGTCAGCAGCCAGGTGCATCTGACCCTCCCCCTCCTCCTCATCATCCTCCCTCTCCTCCTCCTCCTCTTCCTCCTCCTCTTCCTCTTCTTCCTCAACCAGGGCGGCACCATGGTCTCGCCCTCTGCCTGGCCTGTGCTCAGGCCCTCACACATCATCTCTCACCTCCCATCCTCATCTCCATCTTCAGGCGGTACCACTGAGGCTCCGAGAGCTGAAATTGTTTCTCAGAAGCCCCACTTCTCACAGGGAGCCGTGAAGCCAGGATTTTACTGTAACTTGTCCAGACTCCCGAACATGCTCCAAACCCGGGGTGGACAAACCGCAGCTCCCAGGCCGCACTGGAGCGCCGCCCAAGACCTCAGTCGGATTATGTTCACCCACCAAAACCAGGAGGTTTCTCAGGAGAATGCATAAAGTTGCATTGGAACACAACCATACCATTCTTTGTTTCATTTTCTTTTTGTTAATCTTCACCCGAGGATGTTTTTCCCATGGCTTTTTAGAGAGAGTGGGAGGGAGGGGAAGAGACAGAGAGAGAAACATCGATGTGAGAAAAACACATTGATGGGTTGCCTTCAGCTTACCCCCGACCAGAGCCGGGAATTGAGCCTGCAACCGAGATACGTTCGTATATTACGCTATACTGCACTGTATAAGGTGGGGCAAAAGTAGATTTACAGTTGTGAGTATGTGAAACACAGTTTATTCCTGTACTATTATTTATTAATTATTGTTATTGTTTTCTATGTGAACAACTGTAAACCTACTAATTACCTTACCCTGCATAATATATTTTATCGATTGCATTAATTATACATATCACGTTCACTGTATATTCTGCCATTCATATCAAAGATTTAAGGCTTGTCATTTATGATTTCTCAGTCTATTTTTACATTTGATTCTCAAATGACATCCACCAACAATTAATTTACATGGGACCAAACACTCCCTAAAGATGACGGCCTTACCTTGTTGTTTCTATTTCCAAATGGATTATCCTCAAGTGACCAAGTTAGGAGGAGGTGGAGGAGGAAGACAAAGAAGAGGAGGAGGAGGGAGGGGAGAAGAGGAATAATGAAAAGCGCAACAGCTTGACGTGCCACGACATTTGAACCATCAGGTCTGTCTGCGCTGCTTTTCGACCTATGCTGGGAAATGTGTGCCAGCACAGACTCCTCTACATCAATAACGCATCTCCCCATCCCCGACGGGAAGTGACATGACAAAAGCCGGAAAGGACATCAGACACTGTGCTTGGCAGCCACATGCACACGTGGAATTACTGTCAGAGTTCAAAGGAAGGGCGGGGAGGTGGGGGCGCCGGCCGCAGCATCGCCCGTAATGCTTTCACCTCATGGGACGAGGCACAATGACAGCCGCTCTGACCCGGCCACCGGCTTCGTGACACCCACGCCGATCTGGCAGGGTGCCTGTGGGGCTGGGCTTGGTGGGCAGCACGGTTCCTGGATGTCCCCTGCCCCCCTACCCGCCACCCCAGCTCACCTGACTTCCACGCCAAACAACCTTTCCAGGAGCGGGCGGTGCGGCCCATTGACTGTTTTCTTGGCCGGCCTGCACACTGACTCCCTCTGGCCTCGCTCTGTGCCAAGCATGAGGATGTTGTCTCGTGTCTCTTGTGTGGCCTGGCAAGGTAGAAGCTGAACTGACTCACCATCTATGGATGGGGAAACTGAGGTGAATCAAGGTTACTTCATGATTCACACCCAGAGGTTTCTTTATTCATAACCACCAGGCTTCATTGTCTCAACCAAGAAGCCTCCTTGGGAGATGGAGCCAACTAAGCCCAGGCAAGGTTGAACCTGAGGTGTGAGGGGCTTGCATCTCTGGATAAAACAAGCCATTGAGCCCTCACTTGGGGATGGAGTTGCATCAAATTTCAGGTAATAGGGGTCCAGGGAATAGATCAGCAACTGGGTTCAGTCTCCTCTAGCAAAACAAGTGCCTAGGCTCAACCATCTGACTCTTTAAACTGCCTGGTGAACTCCTACTCATCCTACAAAACCCAGCTTAAATATTCCTTCCATCATGAAGTCCTCCCTGTTCCATAAACAAAGGTAATCAACCTTCCTTTGTGCTCCTGTGTTGTATGTGCAGTGCCTCTGCTATGCCTTGCAGGTGTGTGTCTCACTGTCCAGCACGGTGAGTTCATCAAGGACAGGAATTCTGTTTCAGGCACTTATAGATCTCTAGCTTCTATGAATAGGAGCAATGTTAATAATAACCAACATTGTTGGAGCACATACTAGGTGCTGGGCATTCCTCTAACATGTTGTATGTGCTAATCCTGAAAATAACCCTAGGAGACCAGAATGATATTATGCCCATGGCTAGGCTTGGAAACCACACTAAATGGTTTGAATCTTTGCTATATGCTTGTGATCTTGAGTAAATTGCTTAACCTCTCTGATATCAGGGTTCCCATCTGTAAAATAGAGATAATTATAGTAGCTACCCAGCGATGTGCTGGAACAGTTACATTTTAATAAAATTTTAAAGTTTGCCATTATTAAAAATTAAATTATGCATACTTAGACATTAATAAACTATAATAAAAACAAAGGTAATAAATACTCAAAACTAATCACTTCCTACTTATTTTAAAATATTCTTTCTATTATCCCTTGGGTTGTTCATGTCTATTGATTCACTATGATGAAAACAGGCAACAATAGTGAGCTACTGCCCATCATCCTCCTGACTCCACGTTCAATGACCTCACTCTGGGAGCTTGAAATTAGCCAAAAGAAGAGTATTTACACCGTGGTAATTAGCAGATGTTACAAATCAGTTTTTTCACTGCCAGAGAGCTGGTTATTGAGCTTTTACCAGCACACTACTCATAGTAAACAGTCATATGCGTTAGTCACTATTGTCACTGATAAAGAAACCATAGTGAGTA
Source organism: Lasiurus borealis (assembly GCA_004026805.1). Classification (NCBI taxonomy): domain Eukaryota; kingdom Metazoa; phylum Chordata; class Mammalia; order Chiroptera; family Vespertilionidae; genus Lasiurus; species Lasiurus borealis. The sequence goes on along the minus strand of PVJN01001908.1, from coordinate 118,961 downwards.
AAGAACCAGCCAAAGGAATGGAAGATCCATATATGGTTCCATTCACTGCAGCTCCATAGCTGGCTCCTTAACCAGGTAGAACTCAAGGTACATCACAAAGTAGGGGCCAATAAATACTTGTTGGGTAAATTAGCAAACATCAAATTAATGGGTCTCATTAATGATAAGACACGTGATAAGACAAAACAGGGCATGATGTGCATGACACTTGGAGATTTACAAAAGGCAACCACCTCTCTTCTATTTTAGTCTCACGATGAGATGAGCAGAGGAAGCACACTTATTTATAGAGAAGAAAACTGAGGCTCAGAGAGGTATTGGCCTAAGCTCATTACTGTTCAGACCTGGAGCTTCCAGTCCCAAGCTGTGTTTTCCCTCAAAATCAGGCTAAGAGAGAGGGTAGAGAAGATGAGGTTGGGTTCCAATAGTGAACATTCATTCATTATCTTGGCTCTGCCACTCTCTAGCTGTGTGACCTTGGGCAAGTTTCTTAAGCTTTCTGTATCTTAGGTTTGCTCAACTGAAAAACAAAACAGGGAAATCATTGGCAGCCTTCTCTATGGTTGCTGCTAATTAATTGAGGTAAAAATGATTCTTGGGATATTATACCAATTGGGTGAAATCATGTGAGAAACAGCAAGCAAGGTAAAAGCTACAAAAACATGGTCACCTTGGTCTCTTTTGTGGCATGGCTGGCTCTCTTCTTTGAAAGGCAGCCTACTAATTTGGGGCAAAGATGGGAAGTGGTTAACTAGGCTGGAAGTTGGAGATCCTGAATTGGTCCCAGGTATTCCCCGGGGACCAATATTATGCGCTGATGCTCTAAAGTTCCCTCTGACTTGATGGCTACATGGAACAACAGCTAAGAGGGAGAGTGTTAGATTCCCATGGACATTATGCAACTAATAGGCTTGTAGCCTTGCTCAGCTACCTTATTCTCTAAATCTCTTTATATCTGTAAAATGGGATGACAAAGAAAATCAATGCTATAGAGTTTTTGTGAGTAGGGAATCCTATCTAATAAAAGAGTAATATGAAAATTAACCATCACTCTGCTACACCCACAAGCCACACCCACCAGCCAATCAGGAGCACATATGCAAATTAACCCCAATCAAAGTGGCTACAGTCATGGAGCGAGCAGGAAGGAGGCTTGGGTTTCCTCGGTGATGGAGGAAGCCAAGCTTTCCACACACCCTGGTGGGCCCAGGTCTCCACTCAAGGCTACAAAGTTTCAATTATAGAAGATAAATAAATCTCAACAAAAATGGCAGCAGCCATGGAGTTGGACAGAGCAGGAGGCTAGGGTTGCCCCTGGCGATAGAGGAAGCGAAGCTTCTGCAACACTAGCCTGTCTTGGCCTCCACTTAAGGCTACTAAAGTTTCAATTATAGAAGATAAATAAATACCAACAGAAATGGCTGCCACCACAGAGTGAGCAGGAGGCTTGGCACTACTCCAGGCTACAAAGTTTCAGTTGTAGAAGATAAATAAATCCCAGATACCAGGGCCTTCACTTGGGTTGCCAGGGGGTGTGGCCAGCCTGCAAACCACCACAGGCTCCTCACCCAGGCCACTCTATGCCTCAAGGGAACCCCCATCCTGATCTAGAACACTCTTCAGGGCAAACCAGCTGGCCCCCACCCATGTACCAGGCCTCTATCCTATCTAATACAAGAGTAATATGCAGCCAAAGCTGGTTTGGCTCAATGGATAGAGCATCGGGTTGTGGACTGAAAGGTCCCAGGTTCAATTCCGGTCAAGGGCATGTACCATGGTTGCGGGCACATCCCCGGAAAGGGAAGGTGTATGTGCAGGAGGCAGCTGATCCATGTCTCTCTCTCATCGATATTTCTAACTTTCTATTCCTCTCCCTTCCTCTCTGTAAAAAAATTAATAAAATACATTAAAAAAAAGAGTAATATGCAGATTGACCATCACTCCAACACACAAGATGGCTTCCCCCATGTGGTCAAAGATCCTGCCTCCATGTGGACACAAAATGGCCACCACAAAATGGCCAGCAAGAGAGGGCAGTTGGGAGGGTTCAGGCCTGCAAGGGAGGGCAGTTGGGGCCAATTAAGCCTGCAAGGGAGGGCAGTTAGGGGTGACCAGGCCTGAAGGGGAGGGCAGTTAAGGGTGACCAGGTCTGTAGGGGAGGGCAGTTAGGGGCAAACAGGCTGACAGGGGAGCAGGTTGGCATCAATCAGGCTGGCAGGGGAGTGGTTAGGGGGTGATCAGGCTGGCAATCAGGAAGGCAGGCAGGTGAGCAGTTGGGAGCTAGCAGTCCTGGATTGTGAGAGGGATATCCCAGATTGGAGAGGGTGCAGGCTGGGCTGAGGGACAGCCCCAATATGCATGAATTTAATGCACTGGGCCTCTAGTCCTATATAATAAAATCCTAATATGCAAATAGACCGAACAGCAAATGACTGGTCACTATGATGCACAATGACCACCAGGGGGCAGATGCTAAACACAGGGGCGCACTGCTCAGCCAGAAGCCAGGCTCATGGCTGGCGAGTGCAGCGATGGTGGCTGGAGGCTCTACCACTTCTGTGGCAGCACTAAGGACCCCTCAGGGAAATGGAGAGTGGGCCTAAGCCAGCAGATGGACATCCCCTGAGGGGTTTCAGACTGTGATAGGGAACAGGCCAGACTGAGGGACCCCCCTCCAATGCATGAATGTTGTTGTGCACTAGGCCTCTAGTTTTAAAATAAAAATGTTCCTGTAAGGTATTTTAGTCTAGGGAAGCAGATACCAACCCTGGCTGTACATTATAATCATCTGGGGAGCTTTAAAAAAAGCCACTGTGCCCCATCTTGATGATGGTGATGGTGATGATGATGATGATAACGGTGATGACCGTGATGATGGTGAAGGTGATAGTGACAATGATTATGGTAACAGTAATGGTGGTGATGGTAATATGATGATGATAATGCTGGTGATGGAGATGATGACAATGATGATGGTGATGATGGTGATGGTGATGTGCTGTGCTGCCTGCCTGGAATGTTCGTTTATAATAGCTTCTCAAGGCTCCTTCGCTTATTTCTTTCATGTCTGTACACCAATCAATCCTTCCGTAACACCCCATACAAACTCTTACCATCCCCCATTTTCGGCAAACACTTTTTTGTTGCCTGTGTCTCTAGCTCACATTATAACACACATCAAGTTGTCAATCTGGTCTCTGCACCAGATTATAAACCCCTGTTTATACTTCAGAGTTACTCTGCCTAACATGAAGGAGCTTGGGTGGCCATGCTCCTGGGGCTTTGGCAGTCAGCACTTGGGGTCTACCAACATGCTGGGCAGAGAAGAGTCCAGCGACCAGAGGACAATTCAGGCAAAAAAAGAACATGACACGAATGAAAGAAATGGAGGAAAGAAAATTACTGGACATAGAGTTCAAAACCACATTTATAAGGTTACTCAAGAATCTACAAACTGCCAAGAAACTTAGTGAGAACTCTGAGAAACCTAGTGAGACCTTCAAGGATCTTAATGAGAATGCCAAAAAAAGGAAAAGGACAGTCATAAATTAAGCATACACTGTCTGAAATAAAGAATAATATACAGAAATCCAACAGGACTAGAGGACCCCAAGAATCAAACCAAAGATCTGAAATAGGAGGAAGCAAAAAACATGCAACCAGAAAAACAAAAAGAAAAACTAGTCCAAAAGTGTGAAGATAGTGTAAGAAACCTCTGGGACAACTTCAAGCATACCAACATTAGAATTATGGGGTTGCCAGAAGAAGAGAGAGAGCAAGATACTGAAAACCTACTTGAAGAAATAATGACTGAAAACTTTCCCTACCTGGTGCAAACAATGGACTCACAAGTCCAGGAAGTGCACAGAACCCCAAACAAAAGGAATCCAAAGAGGACCACACCAAGATACATCAAAATTAAAATGCCAAGAGCAAAAGACAAAGAGAGAATACTAAAAGCAGCAAGAGAAAAACAGTTAGTTACCTATAAGGGAGTACCCATACGACTGTCAGTTGATTTCTCAACAGAAACTATTCAGGCCAGATGGGAGTGGCAAGAATATTCAAAGTGATGAACAGCAAGAACCTACAACAAAAACTACTCTACCCAGCAAAGTTATCATTCAGAATTGAAAGTCAGATAAGCACGATCATGTGTGTACACTCACACACACTCACACTCCTGCATACACTCACATTCACACCCACACATATTTCACACTCACATTCACACACTCACACACATTTTCACACTCACACACTTTCATACACACGCACCCTCACATTCTCATACACATTCACACTCACACTCTATACACTCACTCACACTCACACATGCACACTAACACTATATACACACATTCACAGACAACCTCACATCCTCACACATTCACACTCACATTTTACACACTCAAGTACACTCACACATGCACGCTCACACACTATCATACACACTCTATATACACACACATATACATGCACACTAACACATGCACATACACTCACACACACATGCACACAACACTCACACACAAACACACATGCACCCTCACACACACACATACACACACACACACTCTCACACACACACACATGCACACACATACTCACTAAAAGGGCAACGGCAGGGACCCCGTTCGCGTATAAACAAAAGGTGGGGGTAACCCTGAAGCCTTGCCTCTGACAGCCGGTGGCAGCGGTGATGAATTTGTGAAGTTATCTAATTTTCCACTGTTTTAATTAGAGACCTGGGCTCTGAGGCCTCGCAGCTGGCGTCTTTGTGCTGCGTTCTGTTGCCTGACAGAGAAAAATGTCTCTTCTAACGTCAGCCAAGCTCCAAGCCTGACCTGAGCGAGAGAAACTTCTGGGAATCATAAACGTGTGGTTTCTGGGCAGAGTGTCGTTTGAACCAGGCCTCCTCGGGAGCCCCCCTGAAACCAGGGTGGGGGCTACCACCATGGGAGGGGGCCGGGGAGAAGACAGGGACCAGGAACTGGCCCCTCGGTCCTTGTTTGGAGCCTCGTCCATGTGAAATGGCGTCTCCTTGTAGCTTCTAATTGAGCCCAGCTTGGAGAGGCGAGCACAGCGCTCCTGAGACAATGCCTTTGATTGCAGAGTGTGTTCTCTGAGTAATTTAATTTATTGCTCATCTTTTGCCAAGTGATCTTTTACAGCGCTGCATCTGATGAACACACAGCTGGGGCAGAGGCCCTCCCCACCTCCGCTGGCTCGCGGCTGCCGGCTGCTTTGTGACTCACTTTGAAAAGAGGCAGAACGGGAGGTGGAGGGGCAAGGGTCCCAGAATCCCACACACTCGCTTCTCACCCCTCCCTGTCCCCGCCAGTGGGTGCTGCCTGGGGTCAGGGTCCCATCCTTGAGTCTCTTTCTCATCTGCAAAATGACGATCATTTAAGTATATGGGTTGGACAGGGGAGGTAGTAGGGATTGACAGGAAAAGACATTAATAACGTAGGGGAAAACGCCCCTGTGGGATTCGAATCAACTTTGGGGTGAGGAAATGCTGTAGCGGGTGATAAATGCTCAGCGTCGCGGAGACCACCCCAGAACAACAGAGTCCACCTGTTCCAGAGGGTGTGCATCTCTGACTCCGAAGACGTGTTTGAAAGCAACTGTCAGGCTGCCCCTCCTCTGCCTCGCAGCTTTCTGTCCCTGGCTGGGACCAGCCTTCCTCTCAGCCTCTCAGGGGAGAAACCCTGCCTTACACTCTATGCCCTGCACGTGGTAGAGCCCCAAGGATGGCTGGCTCTGTGGCAGTGAGGAAAATCACTGTGCACCAGGCCCATAGCGGGCAGGACAAAGATGGCCGGGATTTGGCTCGCTGGCTAACCATGAGAGAAGTTTCCACCAAACCATGAGCTCAGGGAGTGTTCCACAGACACCCCTCAGGCCATGTCTTCACCTGGCAATGTCTTTGTGCAGAATCACAGAGTAGAGTCTCAAAACATGAGTCAATTGCCTACCTGCTGATTCATCAACAAATAATAATACAATTTAAAAAAGAAAGAAATCTTAGCCCAGGTTGTGAACCTCCTAGATGCTCAAATGATTATTGCAATTGGTCACTGTTTTAAAAATGTATCTATTCTTATTTTTTTTTATTGATTTCAGAGAGGAAGAGAGAGGGAGAGAGAGATAGAAATCTCAATAATGCAAGACAATCATTGATCAGCTGTCTCCTGCAACCTGGGCATGTGGCCTTGACTGGAATCAAACCTGGGACTTTTCAGTCCATAGGTCAATGCTCTACCCACTGAGCAAAACCATCCAGGGCACAATTGGTCACTTTTTGATCATAGAATGAAATGGGTCAAGCTGCTTCCATGTAGTTAACTGTGTCCCAGAAGGAGGCACAAGCATGTGCACAAAAACCACTTGGCACCTAGCAAGGTAAGACCCATAGAATCTGGTGCCCAATTCCAAATGTCCCAGCACACACAGAATCAGAAAAATTACCCATAAGGAGAAGAAAAATTTAACTCATGAAACATCACCAGAAGTAATAGAGATGTGGAATTAGTGGAGGAGGACAGCAATGTTATTGTAACTGTCCTGTAACTGTATTACTGTAAACAGGAGGGTCTCCCCACCCCATCCAGCCAGCGGAATGGACCGGAAGGGAGATCCTGAGAGTCTTGGGGCTGCTTGAATTGGTTCCCTGATCAGCAGGGACAGAAATAGGTGTTTAGAAGGTCCGGAATGAGGAGAGGACAAGGTGAGCGAGAGACACAGGAAATTACACATGACCCTGACAACCCCTAGCCTCCCAGTCTCAATCCTAGAACCCACACCAATGCCAGTGAGTGTAGCAGGATGACCCAGCTCTTTGTGTCGAGATGGGCTCAGGGAGTCATTACCAGCTGACACCTACCTTCAGGTGATGTGGGCAACTCAGCTGACCTCCCTGATTCTCAACTTTTTTCATGGAGCTGGAAGGGAGCCCATAGCCAAAGGCCTGGTGAGGGTTACGTGTGTTTGCTCCTGTGGAGCAGGTGGCTCGGGGCCGGGCACACTGGGAGTGCACAGCAGCTGGTGCCTGCCCCACCACCCTTGTCAGTCAGTACACAACCTCACACTCACTTCGGGTGCCCGGCTCCCAGCAGCCGCACTGGGCTGCTTGGGAGCTATCAGAGCTGCCCCAGCATCCTTGACGAAACCTGCTCCCCAGTCCTAGGCCTCTGATAGTCCCTGTATCTGGGGTGATGCTCATTGCATGGCCTCCTGGAGACATCTGCTCTCCCAGGCATTGCAACCCAAACTGTAAAGTCATGTGTCCAAGATGGTGAGGGGAAAAGCACTCAGAAAACTCAAGAAGAACAAGAAAGAGAGGAGGAGGAGGAGGAGGAGAGAAGAGAGGAGAAAGAGAAGGGAGGGAGTAAGGGAGGGAAGGAGGAAGAGAGAGAGAAAGAGAGGGAGGAAAGAAGGTGGGGGCGGGAGGGAGGGAGGGAGGAAGGAAGGAAGGAAGGAAGGAAGGAAGGAAGGAAGGAAGGAAGGAAGAAAGGAAAGAAGGAAGGAAGGAAAGAAGGAAACTCAAGGCAGTGGCTATTTACCAACCAACCTAGAAATGTTTCAATATTTCAGCCTTCAACACAGCTAAACTCATGCATGCAGGCTCAGCCCTGACTAGTGTATTCTCTGACTCATCAGTTTCCCTGTGAGGACCCTTCCCTACGCTCAGGCCATTTGTACTTATGGCTCCACCCCCAGCTCCAGGGGACCCATGTGTCACAGAGGTGGCATATTTAAGGCACTCCAGAGAGAGTCAAGCTTGGGACGTTGGTGGTGGGGGAAGGAGCCTGGGGGATTGCTGAGCTGGCAGGAGGACTGGAGCTGCCAGTCATCATCTTTGCTGCCACCTGAGAGGGACTGTGTGAGGTTAAATTTCTCCCGGAGGAAAGCAGAGATGAGGAAAGGAGAGAGAGAGAGAGACAGCTTGCTAATCACATCACAACACCTGGAGCTGGCAGCACCTGAAGCTGATTGGCCCTAGATTTCTCAGGTAACTGAGTCTCTATTCTGGTTTTCCACTTGGCCGGTTGACGTTGGGCTTCCGACATTTGTAAGCAATCAAAGCTGCACTGATACAGGGACTTGCTCCCCCTAGGTTCCCCCGCCCATTCTCTTCCTGCCCTCCCCCCACCCCACCCCCATCAGAGAGGTGATTAGAAAGCTTCTAAAGGGTGAACTTCTGCTCAATGGAAAGCCCACTCCTCCCCATGGAAGCCCCTGGAGCTGGAATACTTCTGACCCCATGAAACCTGGGGTGGGGGCCCTGGTGATTCCAACACGCCCTTGCCTCATCCTCTTTCACTCAAGGCCCTGTGTTCACGGTGTCCTGCGGGGGATCATGATAAAGCTGGCAGCCGGCTTTGTGGGGAAAAGTGAAGGCCTCGCCCCTTTCCAGTTAAATGCCTAATTAAAATCCAGGGCCAAGGCCCATGGACGTGAGAGCATTAACCATGTCCCTCTATCGGGTGGGGGAGTCCACTTGCCGCACTGTGGCGGGGGACACAGGACCCACAGTCCTGGGAGCTGGGCTTAGCGTGTGCCCTTTGTCCCGGCAGCCGTTCCCATCCCCACACTACCCTCCCAGGCACTTTCTGCAGTGGACATGATGGTGAAGGCTACTAGGGATGCAGCTGAAGCAACAGGTCTGCAAAGGACCTGCTTCCGGTCTCTGCAGCTCCCTTCCCCCGCCTGCCCTCCCGCTACCTTGGACTACTCTTTGGCTCTTCCTTCCTGTCACTCTCTTGTCTGGTATCTTTTTTCTCTCTCTACGTCTCCTCTCTCTGTCCCTTTCCCTATCTCCTACTCTTTCTGTTTCTGTCTTTCTTCCCCTCTCTCTGTCTCCTCATCAACATATGTCACTTGTCTGGGTGTCTATTTGTCCCAACCTTTTCTCTCAATCCCTCACTTACCTTTCCCTGTTATTTTCTCCCATCTGTCTCTCTCTCCATATTCTCATCTCTTTGTCTCTCCATCTCCATCTCTCACCTTTTCTTTCCTCCCTTCCCTCCCTCCTTCTCCTCCTTTCTCTCCCATCTCTCCATTTCTCTCTCTCTCTCCTCCTTCATCTCTCTCTCTGTCTCCCATCTCTGTCTCCCTCCTGACTCCTATCTTCTTTCCTATATGTTTTGCCCCCTTTTCAGTCTCATGATCAACCACAGGACATGCCAGGAGACGATGAAGACCCAATCCTCGCTCCCTCCCACACTGAGTCAAGTCAGGCCAAATGACGAAGCAGGGGACAGACAGCTGAGGCCACATCGTCCATTGTGGCCAATCCTGGGGGCCCGAAAGGAGTCCTGTACCGATTCCGGACAAAAGCTCAGTCCCGGTGACAGCAAGAATGCAGAATATTCGGGAAACTGAAACTTGCAGATATCTGGGAAAGAACCCACTCCCTTTAGCCTAGGGCTGCTCTTCCAGGCTCTTCCTGTCTCCGTGGCCTCCACTAGAGCCTTCCTGGTTTCAGCTCTGGAGCCTGAGCTGTCACGTATCCCCTTAGGAGGCTGGCCTGAGCGGACCAGGGTCTGGAATGGCCAGATCCAGTGTGACAGGCTTAGTCATAATCAGAGCCACAGCGGGAACTTCAGGCAGCGATGCACCTCCCGGCTTGGAGGGCGGAGGCCAGGTGTGGGCGGGCTGCACTCCCCTCCAGGTTCAAGGGGAGAGTGTTCCATGCCTTCCTCTGAGCTCCTGGCAGTCCTTGGTGTTCCTTGGCTTGTAGACACGTCCTTCCAGTCTCTGCTCTGTTGTGGCTGGGCCGTCTTCCCTCTGTGTGTCTGTCGGTCTGTCTTTGTGTCTCTTCCCCTCCTCTGATAAGGATATCAGTCATGTGGGACGAAGGCACAAGTACTCCAGGATGACTTCATCTCACCTAATCGTATCCGCAGCAACCTTATTTCCAAATAGGGTCACATGTGCAGGAAGATATGAATCAGGGGGGACATAACCCAGTGACTAAAGGCAGGGCCTGGGGCAGGGTTGGAACCCCCTCTACTACGCTGAGAAGATGACTTAGCACATCCGAGCCTCAGCGTTGTCCCTACGGCAGCTCATCATGCCGGGCCACAGGGCCAGCCGCAGGCATGCATGCACTGCGGTGAGCACTGTCAGTGCACAGCACTGCAGAGGGCCCGGGATGTGCTGAGCGGCCCCTGCGGTCCGGTCACTCTCCTTCCCCCTCTTCTCAGAGGCCATAACTCCTCAGCTCTAATCATCCATCTGCTGGTGGGTAGAGGGGTCCCATGGGAGGTAATATTGGGGGAGGAGGGGCATTGAGTCTTAACTGTCACTGATATTCACTCGTCAGATCCAGATACAGAGCCCTGTCAGGACCAGAGCTTCGGGGCTGTGCAGACCCAGCTCAGACTCCAGCCATGCCATTTACTCACAGCTTGGCTCTGAACAGTGGCCGAAGCTGCTTGAGCCTTTGGTTCCTGTTTTATAGAGTCGCATCATCATCCCATGTGGTGAGACAGCTGAGGGAAGTGAGAGAGTTAATACATTGTGAGGATGATGAACCAGCTAGTGCCCCACCCCCTTCCCTCTCCTTAGCCAGCTCTGTTCATAAGTCCTCTGTGTGTATGAGAGAGAGACAGGTGGAGAGAGAGACAGACAGAAACCAGCCAGAGGCCAGCTTGATCTATATTTGAAAGGCGGAGAGAAAAGATGAGAGAGAGCTAGGGAGGAACAGCCATTGGCCAGGCAATGCAGCACACCTCTGGGCAACAGCGAAGAGAACTAGAAATTGGAGGAACATGTTTAATGAGACACGCTGCTATTGAGGATGAAGTGGCATCTGTGTGACAGACTTAAAAAGACGCATATAAAACCAGGGCCAGCAAACTACAGTTTAGACCCAGGCGCCACCTGCCTTTGTAAATAAAGCTTTATTAGAACACAGTCACCCTCATTCATTCACGGGCTGTGCTGGGCTGCCTTTGCCTTCTGCTGGTCAGGAGTTGTGAGACCTGAAAATACTTCCTCTCTGGCCCTCTGCAGAACCCGCAGGGCCGGCCCTGAAATGGAAGTGAGAATTCCCTTTTCCGGATCTTTCTGCAGCCAGGCCATCATCCCGGAGCGCGCTGGGGAATGTCAGGGCTGTGTGTGAAAGCCACTGGCCTGCAGAGCACGTGTGCTCAAGCTGTATCCGAGTCCTTTCCGATGGAAGTAAGGAACAGGGCAAGGAAGAGAACGTCAAGGACAAACAAGGAGAGGAAAGTGCCTCCCGGATAAAAGTCCTGGCTCTCAAAGAAGGTACGGTCTGAGACGTGGCTGGGAAGGCAACCGCCGGGCGAAGATGCCACACCTCCTTTCCTCCTCCTGGCACGTTACACTTGATGTTTCCATGGTTCACTTGCCCAGGTTTCCCCCCTGGAGAGTTACTTAGTTATTTTAATCTCGGCTCTAGTGTTCCCCTGGCGCAGGGTAGACAGAGCTGGAGTTTGCAGCCCCTCCCTGAGCCAGTTTGCACCGGGTGGGGACAGGCTGTTGCGGCCTCAGGAAAGAGAGTGCTGGTGACTGACTGGGCCAGACCTGGGGGTCAGCATTTTACACCAATACCCAATGTTGAAGGGCAGCAGGTCAGGCAGCCACAGCTGCTCCAGGGGGTTTGGGAGGACTTCCTGGAGGAAGGGGCTTTTGGTCTGGGCCTTAAGAACCAGTATCGGTTCATGAAACAGGAGTGGAGGCGAATAGGACAGCGGGGCCAATTGAGCCCCTCCTCCTGACTCCGCCTCCTCTGATGAAGGAACGGGGATGGAGGAGCACTTCATGCTATCACTACTCCCCCCACCCCCACCCCACAATAAGAGGGTTTTAAACAGAGCAGGTTCCCGAGATCGGGGTTCAAGGAAACAGCACTGGAGGGGAAAAGAGAAAAGAGGGATTCATAGAGAAGAGGGGACCGTGAAGAGAAAAGGAGAGGAGAGACGCCTGGCATGGAAGATTGGGGATCCCAACGTGTCAGCTATTTGAGGTAACAGCGTACAACCATGGCTCAGGTGTGCCTCCCATCTAGGCCTTCTGTGTAACCTGCATAATGCCTCCGGGAGTTGCTGTGATTTTTTCCCTGGGCCACACAGGAAGCCTGAAAGAGCTGAGCTCAACAGCATGTAGCTAGGACATGGCAGAATGGGATTTGAATACAGGCCATCTGGCTCCAAGCTCTCACTCTAACTCCTGGAGATCCTCACCTGTCTCACCAGTCTCACCTGCCGATTGTCAGTAAGATTTTCTCAGATGCCATGAGGTCAGGAGGAGGGCCTCAGCTGGCTTCAGCTGGAGATCCACCCCTCATGCCGGCTTCCTGAAGAGCTACTAAGACAGTGGTTCTCAACCTGGGGGTCGAATGACCCTTTCACAGGGGTTGCCTAAGACCATAGGAAAATGCAGATATTTACATCATGATGCATAACAGTAGCAAAATTTCATGGTTGGGGGTCACCACCACATGAGGAACTGTATGCAAGAGTCGCAGCCTTAAGAAGGTTGAGAACCACTGTACTAAAAGGAACATCTTCTCATGGCATCCCCAGGGCCCCGACCTGGGAAGGGGACTCAGAGGACCAGAGGGGCCTGGCTGGAGTGAGGGCCACGGCCAGGCTGCACTTGGCTGCTCCCATAGCTGGTCATCCTCCAGCTGAGGCGGGGTCACCTCCACCCCCTGGCTTCCTCTACTGCCTCCGTCTTCACTGGGATCTTCCCAGCTTTCTCCCTAGATAAGGGGGGACATCAAGTTCACTGCCTTTTCCCGACCTGCACCACCACTGCTGAGCAGCTGCTGGGGCCTCCCACCAAGACAACCAGCAACTGGGCAGGACGTGGAGGGCTGCAGTGGGGAGCTGGGGGGAGCAGGAAGGACGACAGTCCAGCTCTGAGAGGACACTGTCCTCTCTCGACTCCAGGCCCCTGCTCTTGCTGATCCTGAGGTCTGGCCCCCCCTTGCTCTCATCTGGAAAACTGCCCACATCCTTGGGTGTCCACTCCGTCTGTGAAGATTGTGTCTCCACTTGCTCTGAGCTCCTAAAACCTGTGTCTCCCTACCATGCAGAGCTGAGTTGCCCAACTGCCATCCATCAGGGCACCCATTGCCTTTGCCCTGCACACAATATTTGTTCACTACTGCATACGGCCCCTAACCCTTCCTGAGTGCCACCTCACTCTGTTCCATGCCAATCCCACCAGCAAGAGACCATGGGCTTAGATGCCACTTCCAAAAAGTCACCAGTCTTGGGCCCGGAAGAGGCTTGTCCGTGCCTGCAGGGAGCGTCACATCATCCCCAAGCGAGGGGAAGAGAGCTGCCCCGTTCTAAGTCATCAACCATATGGCCCTCCCGGTATTCTGCGCTCTGCCTTGAGTGCTCTCAAATCCAGGTCTGGGTCCAAGAGTTAAAATAATATACATTCTACGATGACTAATATGGGGGGAAATCCAGTGCTTCTCAGGAAATAATATTCCACAGGCCATGTTACCTTTTGCTGGGAAACACCCAGTTCCCACCAGAAATACAAGAAAAGCCATTAATTTTCAGGCAGCCGAGCGAGTGCAGGACCTGGGCCTCCAAACGTACCGCGTCGGCTGCGCTCGGAACACCTGTCCTCCAGCAGGAACAGACCTCTTCCAAATAAACACACAGCCCCGTGGAAGGAGGCCTGGCTGGGGAAAGGAATCCATCCGCCGGGCTCCGGACATCCTGGACAACAGTCAAAACGCTTCCTTCCACTGTCTCAGAGAAAAATGGCATCTTCAGCCAGCCAATTCTTTTTTCCTTTTCAGCTGAACTATAATGAGAATGATTTCCAAAAAGTCAAAACAACCTAGACATATTCCCTGGACCTAACCGAGTCTGATGGCTTTTTCATTCATTCCTTTATTCTTTCCTTTAGCCATTCAACAAATCTGTATCGAGGCTCTGCTCAATAAATAACATCCTGTGCTGGGGGTATCGTGTTGAAATCACTTTTTCCCATGGCGCTCCCGCTCTGTTGTTATCAACCCAAGTGTGTGAAGGTAGCTTATTGCCCACCAATGCACTGTGTTAGAGTCCCAGCTGGGAGGTGGCTGCCCAGCCAGGAAAGATACTTCCCAGTCCACCAGGCAAAGAGGCAGGGCCATGTGACTCGAGACCAGTGCTTATGGACTGTGAGCAGAAGAAAGGTTAAGGGCCCAGGAGCTAAAGAAGCCTATGCTGGAGAGAGAGAACCTAGCATCTTAGGGGAGAGCAGAGCCACAAGGTGGAAGGAGCCTGGGATCGTGAGTGACTACCTAGGAGCTGACTTCCTTACACTGCTCTATGAGCAGGAAACTCAGGAAACTTGACCCTGCCCATGTATTGTATCTAACATACAGTTATATGCCGAATAACTATGTTTCTGTCAATGACAAGAATATACAACAGTGATCCCACAAGGTTATAACGGGCCTGAAAAATTCTTATTGCCTAGTTATGTCATAGAGTTGAAACATTTTCATGCAATGCATTACTCACATGTGTGTGGTAATACTGGTGCAAACAAATCAACTGTACTGCCAGTCATATAAAAATAGACCATGTACAATTATGTATATTGATGATAATAAACAACTATGTTGCTGGTTTATGGATTACTATAATATACTTTTATTGTTATTAAGAATACATTCTTTCTACCTACTAAATAATAAAAGTTTGTTGTAGAACAGGGTGCCATATTATGCCCCAAGCAGCCTTCTACATCTCGTTTTATCATGTCTCTTCCAAGTATTGCATGATTTGCTTTTGCTTTATTTAATCTCATGTTGCTTTGTGCAGTGACATGCTATGAAAGCCAGTAGCGTAGGACCAGTAGGATACCTACTATGTGTACAGTAGGCTCTAACCATCAAGATTTGTGTAAGTGCACTCTGCGACATTCATACAGCAATGAAATCGCCTAGCAATGCATTTCTCAGAACGTATCCCACATTAATCAGCATGTGACTATGTAGAAATCCCTCCTTGAGGGGAACTGTGTACCCCCACAGTCCACGGGAGGCACCGAGGGGCACCTTTGTAGACGATTAGCAGTAATCAAAAATTCTTTTGGGAATGTCATTAGGACCTCTTCACACTCTTCCCAAAATTAGGCACATAATTTACATATGGATAATATCATCCCTACTTGATCCACTTTCTATTGGAGGGGGTTATCTATGGCCCTAAAACCCGTTAATGGGCTTCTGTGAAAATTCTGTGTAGATAGGTTAGTGTTTGAGAATTGAACTGTTAGAGTTATTAGTTGAAAGCAGCAGAAACTGTCTCCAGCTGATAAAAAGAGAAAAGGAGGTTGTTAGCAGACCCTGTGGTAGCTGATCGTTGCTGGGAGGGTGGGAGAAACAGACAGAACTTCTGCAGACAGAACCAATAAAATCAGCCGCAGCGCTCAGCCGCTGAGCCTGGCCTGCCATCGCTGCTATGCCTCCAATGCTACCAAGGCTGCTGAGCTGGGAACCCGGGTGCAGACTCTGAGACAGAGCTTAGCAGGAGGGCTGATGTCAGGGAGCAAGAAAAGAAAGCAGAATTGGGCAGAGGGGACGCTGAGCTGGGAAACAGTCCCAACAAAGGACCTAGCCTCCCCCATGGGAGTTGGGGCTGGGCTGGCCTTCCAGAGCTGTCCCAATCGGGGTGAGGGGCCAGGTCTTACATCCCTGTGAGATTAGACAGAAGGTGCAGCTGCACCCCAAAACAGGACATGGCCTTGGGCGATGGGTTTTTTTCCCAAAGTGATTTTGTCTGCTGGATGTCCTCTCTGCACCTGGAGAAGAGGGGGATTAAGCACTCTTTCTCAAGGTGGATCAGGGCAGTACAGCCCAGTGCCCACCCGTCCCAACCACCGCTATCAGAGAGGGCCAGCCGTGACCAAGCCCCAGACTTCATGTCCAGTGCAGGGGTGACTGGTGGAGCCCAGGAAGGTGTCCTCACCCCAGATGTAGGGAGGCTGGGCTGTGACTGCCTGAAATTTCCACTCTGTCCTGAGCGCTGCCTCTTCCCTCCGCAATGTAAATGAGGGAGATTCCCCAAACACAGGTGGGGTGTTGGGCAGCCAGACATGACAAGTGGTCACTGATGCACAGGTGAGCTAGTGGTCCATTGGGCCTGACAGGAGGCAGTTGAGGGAAGTTGAGTAAAAGGACACTTTCAACAAAGTGTGTCGAGGAATCACAGGTGGCACAGAGCCTGCCTGAAGGGGAGGGGCAGGGTTTCTACAGACCAAGAGCAGGTGCAGACAGCCAAGGCCACCCATCAGGAGACCACGTGACCCACCAGGGAAGGCTGTGGGAGAATAAACACCGCCTTCCACCTCTTCCCTTTCAGTTAAGAGAACACCACCCACCTGAAGAGCCAGCATCTGTTGAGTTTCCGCTCAGAGTTGAACATCTTGCTAACACTTGACACATATTATCTCATCTACCCTTGCACCCATCCTGAGACTCATCTCATTTCTTGGTGGCAGGTGCTTTGGGTGCCCTACTTTGAGCTTTCACGCCGGCCCTGTCACACACCCTGACCTGAACCCAAAGCCAGCACTTGCCCGTGTAACTTGGGGTTAACGCCCTAAGCCCAGAGAACTGAGGAGTGGATATCCTGCAAAGACTCCCTTACCAGTGATTATGGAAATGAGAGTATAAATACCCCAGTCCCCCTGGACACCACTCTGGATGCCCCTGAGGTGTGTGTTTGCCTTTGGCTTCTAGTAACCAGCTTAACAACATTCCTGCACTGCTCCTTCCCTCCTAGTCTGACCTTCCGCTACGACCACTCCCAAATGAACTCATCACTCAACTCCCCCTCGCATCACAGGGTCTGCTTCCAGGAGAACCAAACTGAGTGCCCAGAGGGGTCAAGTGACTCACCCCAGATCACACAGCCTCACTCAGGTTGAGCATTGAAGGCCCATTGCCTCATCTTGCCTCCCCTGACCTCCCCAAAGCTGCAGGTCTTGGAAAGGGTGGCATTCCCAAGTTCAGAGCCTCTCCAAGTTCTTGGGTGTGTGCCTAATGAATGTCAGGGTTCTGTCTTATGTGCACCAGGAACGGTGAAGACTTTGATCTGCGAAGGAATGCTCTAGAAGGGGCCTGGCATTGCCTTCTGGCTGGTAGCCAGCCACGTTCCCCTTCCCGGGCACTCGGAGCACAAGGCCTTCTGCTCCCGTCCACAAGGCAGACGTATGAGGAGGGTCTGCTCAGCGTCAGGGGCAGTGACTCCACGCAGGGCCTGCGTCTGGCACTCTGCACTCAGTGCTGTGCCCATTGTCACTGCAGCCCTGTGAGCAGAAGGTTATAGACCCGCTCCGACCTGCGATTCTGAGAGTGTCACTCCTCAGCCCCAAACCCCTATCCAGTTCCCTGGATAACCGCCTGGTCCTTCACCTGGACTACAAACCTCTACAGTCCTGGGCCCCCTTCCCCACACCCTCCTGCTTCCTCCTCCACCACGTTCTCCTGGTGACTCAGCCCCAGGACATGGGAGGGAGGGGCGGGAGTCTGAGCAGGAGCCACGGTGTAACTGTGAGCTGACACACATCACTAGCTCAGGCCAGGCCTGGTCTCAGTGCCTCACCCATCTACTGACCCTCTTAGCAATGAGGAAACTGAGGCATGGTGCTAATGAGCTGAGCCTGGACCTAACAATTGGGATGTGAGTCTCCACAGGCTACCTCAACTCAGTGTTCAGAGAGCACGAGTCAAGCAGGCTGGCTGGCTGGAACAGCAAGGACGACTCAAGACATTGACAAGAGATGAGAGTGGGGTTGAAGGGGTGGTCTTGGAGAGCTCCCTGGAGGAGGCAGCATTTGAGCTGGGCTGGAAAGCCAGAGAAAATTTTAAATAGGAAAGGATTCTGGAACAGTGAGGCAGCATTCACGATGACATGGCACCGCGTAAGCAAAAGTGGAGGGGACCAGTGAGTTGGCCATTTGACTGGAAGAGCGTGTGCTCAGCTCAGTTTGGGGAGGCCAACCTGGTCAGAGGAGCTCCTGAAAGGACAAGAAAGTTCGTTTTTCCAAGCTGCTGGATGGCGAGACACAAGGAGCTGTTCACTGGGGAGTCCATCTGAGCGACCATTTTTTCAGTGCAAGTTCCTGAGGCATTTGAGTAGAGTGTGAAATCGCATTTATACGAAGAGGTGGGAACCTTTCTGAGCAGCCATTTATCCCCCAAATAGATGCGCAGGCCTTGTGGGGGCCCATGAATACTAGTTCGCACAGCCCAGGGCTTCTCCGTTAGCCCCTGTGCTTGGCTGCCTGGGAGAGCGCACGCGGTTGGTTTCTCTGCTATTTTTGTGCCCTTGAATGTCTGGGTGCACAGTCACCAACTGGATGCATGTGTTTAATTTGGCAGCGGGATGTTGGAAAGCGCTGGGAAGCCCTCGAGATATTTGGAACTGCCAACGAGATGGTCATTGGCTTATAACAAATTTGCATTCCTATATATCAGCTCCTCGGGGTCTAAGCTTTAAAAAGAGGTTTATTCATCAACCTGGGTGGAATTTGGTCTTGGGATTGCTGGTTTCCATTCCTCTCCCCTGACCATGTAATCAATCATGTAAATACTTACTATAAACTGTAAGGAACAATGGAGTCGTGTGGTGCATTTGCAGGATCCTGGCACAGCTGGGGCTCAGAGGGTAGTGGGGCTGGGTGGGGTTTGGACATCAGGAAATTCGTAGAGTCTCGTTGCTATGGACTGAATTGTGTGCCCTCCCAAATTCATATGTTGAAGCCCTAGCCCCCACTGGGATGGTGTTTGGACATGGAACCTTTGGGACGTGACTAGGATTATATGAGGTCCTGATTTGGGGGCCCTCGTGATGGGATTGGTGGCTTTATAAAAGGGAGGGACAGAGACTGTGTTCTCCACAATGTAAGGAACACAGAGAGAAGATGGCTATCTACAAGCCAAGAAGAGAGTTTTCACCAGGAACCAACCCTGTTGGTGCCTTCATCTTGGATTTCCAGCCTCCAAGTCTGACCTACAGTTGTTTAAGCTGCCTAGCTGTGGGGTTTAGCTATGACAGACCAACCTGATTAACACGCCCATGGAAGAAAGCACAGATGGTTGGGAGAAGTCTCACCCAGGAGTAAGCTGAAGTAGCCAGGCTAATGAGGAATCAGTACCAGAGAGTTTCAACAGGAGAATTGGGTGCAGGCGACAAGAAGGAGGTAGGGCACACCCCTTCTTCCTGTTAGTAATAGAAGCCCTTTCCCGAGTCTCAGTAGGACACATGACTCCCAAGCTAGCAATTCACCTTTCTCACCTCTCCTCCAGTTGGGTGTTGTCCTGTGACTATGCTCTCACCAAGGAGGTGTACAACTCCATATCACTTCCTTGTGAGGAATTGCTGCACTCCATTCCACTCTTCCTGCCCCAGCTGGAGCATGAACATGGTGCTGGTGGGTCAGCTTCCATTGTGTAGGCAAGAACATCACCCCAAAAGATGACAGCAGGAGGAAGACTGAAGGGACCTGGATGCCTGTGTGACTATGGAGCACAGTTAGTCTGATCTGCCCCCTACTAAGAGAGAACCAGGCCTCCACTTACATCAGCCACTGTCCCGAGGGGTCTCTTTGTTGCAGCAGCTGAGCCTGAACCTGACTAATCCATGGGCTGAATTAGAAATTCACTTCTTGGGGAACTGTCCTTATCATCTTAGTGCAAGTTCCTGAGGCATTTAAGTAGAGTGTGAAATCGCATTTATACAAAGAGATGAAAACCTTTCTGAGCAGCCATTTATCTTTCCTTTACCTTGGGAAGAAGTTGGCTGTACATTAAATAGTTTGTTATAAGGGCAAGCAAGATAAGCTTTATTCAGAGCTGAGACCCATAAGATCTTGCTTGTACCCCCATGTCCACTTAGACATGCTTGCTCCTTAGAGAAGCATGGGATGGTTTGGTATGTTCATGGCAGAAGGTGCACTTCTGGGAGCCCATTTTTTCAGAAGGCACACAGTGACCTGGAGTCGAGGAGAGAAGGGTTCAAATTTTGGTTCCATGTCTTACTAATAATTAACAATGGTAGTGATTGATGTTTTTCCTTCTGTAAAATGGGATAAGAGTGTCCACTTATAAGCACATGTAAGGATTGCATTTCCTAGACTATAAAACTAGTACTAGCCAATTAGTCATGACTGCAACACTATTTAATTCTGGCATGAGACCCTTGAGAGTTCCCTTGCTCCCTCTGTCACTGCTACCAGTAGAGTCCAAGATGACAGCTGCTCCATCAATCTGGGGCCCTAAGTGATCTCAATGTCCCAAGAACCTACAATGAGCATATGGCATAAACATAATTAAACCTTTGTCCTTTTAAACCACTAAGATTTCAAGGTTATTTGTTACTGCAGTAGAACCTCAACCATCCTGACTGATGCACCAGCTGTGTGACCTTAAGTTACTCAGATTCTCTGACCTTCCATTTTTTCACCTTTGGTATCATGGTCATGTGAAAATGATGTTTCTGACCCAACTCAGTTTGTAGAGAGCTCGTGGGGGGGGGAGGGCGAATTATATCTATTAAGTGCTTAGCAGAGATGCCAGCATTTGGTAGGCTCTCGATTAAGCATTCTGATCCCTGCAGGTGATTTTGATTGGTCTGCATCTGGCACCCCTGGGCTTTCATTTTCCCACCTTGTCTTCTCTCCCTTGACTTCATTCCCAGACTGCTCAATTTGGCTGAAGCCCCTGGGGTTTGACGTGTGCTGTTTGACACCCAGGTGACATGTTACAAACTCCAGGAACCTCTGTCAGGAAGGCAAGACAGCAATGCTAGTCAGTTTCCCTGAGGGTGAGGGTTATTTTATTCTTTGAGTCCACCCTTTCCATTAGCTGAACTTTTATAGCTTGGAAAGAAGACAGCAAGTTGTACACATTTCCAAGAATTCTTAGCTCAAGGTCCATGGAGTCCAGGACTCATTAAGCATGTATCTAAGTCCCAGTTTGGGACCCAGAGAGCTGGGCATGCTCCCCAGCAGCATATCTAGAGTTTTCTCCCTGGGTAGGGTGGCGTCCCAGTGTGGCAAAGACCTCAGGCCAAGGGGCCAGGTGGCCAGGTTCCAGCCATGGCTCTACCACTCACTAGCTGGCTCCTTTTTCCTCTCTGAGTCTTGGTTTTTCCCTCTGTAAAATGGGATAAGAGTGTCCACTTCAGAGAATTTCTATGGAGTTAAAGCAGTTAATACATGAAAAGTGTTTAAGAACCATTTATGATATAGTCTAGCTGCTATTATTATTAATATTATTCCCAGTTTGGATCCAGATGAGCCTACCTCTCCCCCTTCCTTCCTTATCCTCTTAAAGGGTCTTTTCTGTCCATCCAACACTCTCAGCTGAAGTTTCTGACATACCGATGAGTTCAGAGCCCCAGTGTGGCAGATCACATGAATTTGCTAGAAAGAATAGTTCACGTGCTATAGTTGCTGAATATGCAAATTATTCACTTCTTGTTTTATGAAGGAAGCCTGACTTATGAAGCAAAATTTTAGAAATTTTTATTAATTATACATCATTTACTAGAACCTGATTCATGGTTCCCCCTTCCTCATAGTATCACATGCATTTGCACATTCTGATTTGCTTTCTTTTAGTGGTATAGATATTCAAAAATTAGGATACAAATAAAATAACTTCAAAGAAGAAAAATGAGAAGATGCACATGAGCAAAAACAAGAAAATGAAAGTCACCTGGGTGTCAAAAAAATGCTCCAACGATAGGGAAGCACTGTTCAACTCTTCACACATATTCTTCCCCACAGGTGCTGGTGGAGGTGGTACTGTCAGCTCCGTGCCTAAGACATTATCCTTTTTGACCTTCACACCATTCTGAGATCCATTTTGCCCACTTTCCCACTAAGACTCTGGAACTCGGGATGTAGTATAAAGGACTTTCCCACCAACAGCAGTAGGAAATGGTGGGGGTACAATCAACCAAGTACTTTAGCGCAAGTTTCCAAGAAAGTGCTTTACAGGGCAGGTTGGGGCAGGGGGAGAACAGGGGAGGGGCTGATCTCTGAGGAAACTCTGGAGTGTGAGCTGCATCACAGAGTTGCTTTGACTTGGACTCAATCATTGGCCAAGGTCTTGGGGGTTGGCAGGTGCATAGCTATCAGTGAAGGGGGCTTCCCTTCAGCCATGGGCACTTCTGTGGAGAAATGGCACTTCTGTGGCCTCTGGGGCTGGGGCAGCAGGCCAGGCAGAGAGTCTGAAGGCAACGAAACAAGCCGAGGAGATAGTAAAGACTGTGACAACTGTCCTAAGGGAGACATTCAGAGTGGCCATATCCGAGGTCAGCACAGGAGGGGTTGATCAGCACACAACCACAGCACCAAATGCGATCAACCACACACTGAAAAACACATTTCCTTTCCCAAAGACAATGTCTCCCTCAACCCTTCCAACATAGGGCAATCTTCATCAGGTAGTGACCTACCTATTCATCCCACAGATAAATACTTAAAACATCTCAGCTCCTTCCCCTGCCATCCCCCCCCCACACACACACACACAATGTCTTCATCAGCTGAGAGAAGAGAAATGTATATTTTTAATTCCCTAAGATCTCAAGAAGGATAACCCAGGCATAAGCGGTGCACTGGGCCTGTGCCATCCCACCCACGCCCACTGCATTATTGCTAAGCAGGGGTGGGGGGATTCAGGGGAGACAGAGAGGGAGTGTCATTTTTCAATAACAAAATACCTGTTGTTATAACTATAGAGGGGCCTAGAAATACAGAGAAATAGTAGAAAATAATCATAAAAGGAGAGGGCTACTAGGCAAATGTATAAATACATTGTGGTACATCTCAACAATGCCACACTACTCAGCAATTTAAAATGTTCACCTTTCTGAAGAAAACATTCTTTTGACCATACATAATACATAACATTTTTATGCAACAAAAATGGGAATCCTATGAGGCATGTTATATAGCAGATTTCTCATTTGGACTGGACAAGGACCTGCGGTGATGGGCTGCCCTGTGTCTGTGAGATGTCCAGTGGCACCCCTCTGGCCCCTGCACACCAGGGCACTCCACCTCATAACATCTGAAAATGGCTCTAGATGTTGTCAAATGTCCTTGGATATTTCACCCCAGCTGAGAGCCTGCTTTTTCACTTACTCATGGGCAATAAACATTTTTCAGACCATCAAGCATTCTTCTGAAATAGAAATTTTCAACCGATGGTTGGGTTGCATCTAATCAATGGGCCACATTTAACCAGCCAACTCTTGCTGAAGGTTCATGCCGTTTGCTCAGCTTGTTTTCAAAGCCAGAGCATCATCCGAGTCCTCGCCTTTGCTGTGGGACTTCAACCTCAGCACTACATTTGGTCCAGAAAATATTTTTCTTTTTGTGCTGCAGAAAGTGCCCCGGGAAGTCTGGGTGGGCTGCGGCTCCTGTGAGGAGGTCTCAGGCAGGAGGAACTGCTTTCAAAGACTTGGCAAGCACGACCTTCACCTTGCTGTGGATTTCCTGCGACGAGCTGGGGCCCCGAGATGCTAAACAATAGATGCTGGCCTCCGTGGCATGACCTCTTCCCTCGCTGCTGGAAATCACTACAAAAAAGCTCAACTCGGCTTTCTCTACCCAGTCGTTTTAGAACTAATTTAAAACTTCCGATTAAGCCAGCGTGTTAAAATGGCAGCCGTGTGCTCTTATTTCTTCTGAAGAGCTGTAGAACAACTGGTCGACCTGGCTGGTTTAGTGCCCAAAATGCCTCAAATGGGGCTGCTTGGGGTGGGCTGGGGTGGAGACAACCTGAATTTCTGATCCTGCTGTGTGAGCTTAGGACACCCACAGAACCTTCAGAGCCTCAGTCTCCTCGTCTATAAAATGGGAATTATAGACAGCACCTCTTTTACCTGACTCACGGGTATTGGGAGGATTAAGTGAGTTGCTGTATCTGAAGATGCTTTGCAAACTGTCAGAAATGTAAACCTAGAGTTGTTAGGTCAAGGAGAAGGCTTTCTCAAGTACGATGCTCTGTCCTCAGATATGTTTCCCTCAGGATTCAGAGCAGCAAAGAGAACTCACTTGAAGAAAACAAATAATAACAAGCACTGGCGAGGAGGTAGAGAAATTGAACCCCTTATATACGAATGGTGTGAACATCAAATGGTGCAGCTGCTGGAAAACTCTCTGGTAGCCCCTAAAACCATTAAATGTGGTCACCATACAACCCAGAAGTTCCACTCTCCAACATAAGCCCGAGAGAAGTGAAAACACATCTACATAAAAAGTTTACACACATGATCGGAACAGCAATATTCACCATAACAGAAAAATGGAAACAACTTGAATGACCATCTGCTGAGAAATGGATAAACAACATGTGGTCTATCCCTACAAGGAAATATTATTCATCCATAAGGATGAATGAAGCACTGACACACTACAACATAAATGACCCTGGAAAACATTATGCTCAGTGAGAAAAGCCCGTCACAAAAGGTCCTCCTATATAATTCCACTTACATGACATGTCCAGGTAGGCAATTTGATAGAGACAGAAAGTAAATCAGTGGCTGATTGGGCTGGTGGGGGTGGGGAGAAACATAGAACCGGGAAAATGACAGCTGAAGGGCCCAGACTGCCTTGGAGGCCATGCTGTGCTCCAATAGACTGTGCTAATGTTGCATACTGTACATCTGTAAGAAGAAGCAACGTTGAGGAAGCACTTGGGTGACGCACAAAATGGCATTATTTTTATCTTTGACTTTTGGGTACAGTGGCCACGTGTACGCTTCACCTTGGAAACTTTACTAAAACATTTAACCCACACTCAGCAACCTCTGTGGTAGGTCCTATATTATTCCCATTTTATAAATGGAGAAACAGAGTGCCTGGTTTGCTCTGGAGATATAATGGCATGAGTTTGAAGTGACATGCGTACAAAGTTATTCATTGCAGCAAGGCTTGGAATAGCAAAAGGTTGGAAGTTAAATGCCCAACAAGTGTTGCTGTTTAAATAAATTATGTTACATACTTTGAGTGGAGTACATTTAAGCTGTTAAAAATGAGACAGATATTTATATATTAATATGGAAGTATCTCCAAGATATATTAAGTGGAAAAAAGCAAGGTAGACAATAGCATGTACTGTATGCTATTGATGCATTTCTGGTATATGTTTTGATTATATCTGGAAGGCTACTCAAGAAAATAACAGCGGGTGCCTCCTACAAGAGAAACCGAGAGGCTGGGCATACAGTCAGGAGAGGTTGGTATACGCGGCAGTAAGAAATAGTTCCCAAAATGTAAGTGGCTTAAAGGACAGAGGTTTTTCTTCATGCATGGAGGATCAGCATGGGACAATAGGGCTTCCCTGCTCATAGATCACTCAGGGGTCGACACTGATGAATCCCCATCTCAAACATGGCTGGTCGCCAAACCAAAGCAAGCTTTGGAGGTCTTAAACAGACAAATAACGATTCCAGCCATCTGACGTCACTTCTGCTCACAAGCCTTTGGTCAGCACTTGTCGTATGATCTCCTCAAGCATAGGAGGGCCCAGGAAGTACAAACCTATGGGTGCCTGCAGGTGGAGCACTAGTGAGCTGCATTGATGTCTACCACCCTGGGGACAGACATTGGAAGGAAAACTACTTTATCCAAACACTTTCTAAGCATTGGAATGTTTTTGCAATAGTCATATATTGCCCATATACATACTGAAGTGTTTAAGAAGTGCCTCTAAGAGAGGTAAGTAACGTGCAAGGTAAACATGAGTTTCAGGGAACTTGTAGAGACCGCGAGTCCCACCAGGTGAGGGAAGGGAGACGTCGCTGCAGGCTGAAGGGTCAGGGCGAATGCAGCCCATTTGCCTCTCAGTGTGCACTTAGGGAGCAGCTATTGTGTGCCAGGGGATGTGCTCTGAATGGAGATGGAGTTAAATACCTGGCTCTTCCCTCAGGAGTTCACAGTCAACCAGAGGCAAATGAACTTGACTGGAAGCTGGGACCACTGGAGCTCAAACCCTGTCTCACCTGGGTAACCTCATTTGCTTCACCTGTAAAATGAGCATCCAAAGCCAACCACAGATTACAGAGAGGACTCCTCACACCAGGGCAGCCAGGGGATGGATGGATGTGCATTGAATTGGACTCTGTTGGCCCCAGAGACACCTCACACGAGGAAACAATCCATTGAGATGTGCACAATGTGACAGAGAGATGAGAGACTGTAATCTTTTCATTTGCTTCTTTTTCTTCATATCCTTGTTTCTGCTAATGGACCAACTCTTTGGGGTTAATCAGGCCACTCTTCATTCTTTAAATCTCTGCACTCGCCAAATCAACACAAACCATGCTAGACGTTACTTGTGGGGAATAATCTGCTTCGTATCTTATCAAAGCCTTGAAAGCTACAATATAGTTCAGATGGGGGCATTTTAGGGCTGCGAAGGGGGAGGGAAGAAGAATGTCAGAATCCTGGGATTATCAAGATTTGGATTAGCAGGCAATTTCCTGAGTTCCCCGACTTCATAGATGAGGTCAGAGAGGTCCGTTCTGAATGGAACCCATTAATCTCCGGCTGCAGCGAGGAAACGTTGGAAAGTGCAGGTGTTAACAGTCTCGGTGTTATTTTTGGGAGAATGCGAATTGAACACTCGCAGGAAGTGTACTATTCCCTTGCCAGCATCCTGGAGTATTATTTTAGGCAGCAGAACTGAGGCTTGTGAGCAGAAGCAGCTTTCAACACACCTTTAAGGCGAGAAGGGTACTTCACAGGCAAGAATGTGGCTGCGTCGTTTGGAAAAATTAAAAGAATCAATGTGTTCTGCAAAGATGCTCGAAAAGGCCACCGGTCGTCCTCCCGGGAAAGCAATGCCAAGGCCCTCGGCCACAAGCCCCGTCTGACTCAGCAAAACACATGGACCCACCCCAGGTCTACGGGACACAGGGTTAACCTGAATGCCATCAGCCAAAAGACGCAGAAATCAACCCAACACGGATGCTTTGCCTACAATGGCTGTCTTCCCAATAATTTGAGGAGATTACTCTTTAAAAGTAGATAAAAAAAATTCTAAACTGGAAATAAAACCACAGTGTGTTCAACCATCCTGAGACGGTTCTGCAGGGCACGAAGTCGCATGTTGCTCTTTGGGTGCTCACAATGCACAGCAGCTGAGAGTAAATGCTAAAGGTAAAAACCCAAACACCCAACCACTCGGCTTCATCACTTCCTGGTTCGGTGCTCTTGGGCAGATTTCTTAATTTCTCTGTGCCTCAGTTTCTCCATCTGTAGAAAAGGGGGGCTCATTTTAATAATGTACTAATGGCCGAAACTGGTTTGGCTCAGTGGATAGAACATCAGCCTGCGGACTGAAAGGTCCCAGGTTCAATTCCAGTTAAGGGCATGTACCTTGGTTGGGGGCACATTCCCAGTGGGGGGTGTGCAAGAAGCAGCTGATAGATGTCTCTCTCTCATCGATGTTTTTAACTTTCTATCCCCCTCCCTTCCTCTCTGTAAAATAATAATAATAATAATAATAATAATAATAATAATGTACTAATGGTGTCTCCCTGCTTGGGCTGCTGTGTTGAATGAATGCAGGTAACCCACATGGAATCAGGCTGGCACTTGAGGAGCGTGCTGCAGGTTGTTATGAGGAGTAGCTTTGTTGAGACACTTGATGTCTGACAGAGTGGAAGGCAGAGGAAGGGACGGCTCAGGAATCGGAAGATGGAACTGCAAGGCAGACGCCACCACTTCCCGACCAGAAGCTCACTTTGCTTTTTGGGGTCTTAGTCTCTTTGTCTGTAAAATGGGTGCACGAGTCCTTATGCAGTCAGGGTCCAGGGAGAGGCTGCCTCCGAAACACGATGCTAGGTATCTGCCAGGAGTGGTCCTTATCAGCAGCACCTGCAGCCACGTCTCTGGCCACACTATGTGTGCGTGGTGGGTGTGCCTTGGGGAAGGAGGATAGTTCAACGGTCAGTCCCACCTGAGCCTTAGAACAAGCAGCTTCCCCTTCCCCCCCTCAACTGAGGCTTTCATTACCTCACACAAAGGAAACAAATAGAAGATAAAATGACCAGTGATTTGAGCCATAAATACTTACTTTCTCTTTTAACATTTTTACGATACTCCCTCTTTTCAGATGCAATAATTTACCCTAATGTGTTCCTCCCGCTGTGTTTTCTGCATCTGACGTCTGTTCAAGTGTCAAAAGAGCAGGACGAGAGTTAATCGCGGTATGCTGACTGCATGTGTTTCATTCTGTGGTGCGCTGCCGAAGCCACATCAGCTCCGTGTGCCCGTGCAAATGCCCACACTGCTTTTCGCATCACCTGAATGAGCAGGACACACTTTGTCAGCCCCGCAACGTGGAGGAGTGCCAGGACCCCACGGAATCGGGTTGGCTGTGTTTTAAGTTGGGATGGAACATCTTGTCTCATCCCATTCACCCAGGGAGCCATGAATCAGTGTCTACGGAACCTGCCACTACACACTTCACAGGAGGACAGGGAGGACACAGGGGGAGACAGGCTACCTGTTTTCTGAGATCGCAGTGTGTGGGAACGTTCCCAGATGGAATTCTGTTGAGTTCTAAAGTCTTTTAAAGAGTTATTTCTTCACTGGGATATAAGATGTTTGTGGGGTTTTTTTAATATATTTTATTGATTTTTCCCAGAGAGGAAGGGAGAGGGATAGAAAGTCAGAAACATCAATAAGAGAGAGACATCGATCAGCTGCCTCCTGCACACCCCACACTGGAGATGTGCCCGCAAGCAAGGTACATGCCCCTGACCAGAATCGAACCTGGGACCTTTCAGTCTGCAGGCCGACGCTCTATCCACTGAGCCAAACCGGTCTCGGCTAAGTAAAACAAATAGAAACAAGGAATGGCAGCTTTAACACACAGCATTTTATTCTGTAGCACAGGAGAAGAGGGGTGCTCCCCAGCTGGTGCGCTGACTGCACGGAGCTGACAGGGTCCGGCCTCCTGTAGCCTTTCCCCAGGGCCCCCTTCCTCCTCACGGTCCAGGCTGGCTGCCTGGGCGCCGGCCATCACATCCACGTTTCTGACCACAGGATGAAAGGAGAGAAGAAAGGCCATGGTTTTTAAAAATAGACTTTGTTTTTAAGACGATTTTTAGATTTACAGAAAAATGTGCACAGAGTACAGAGACTTTCCATATACCCTTCACCCAGTTTCCCCTATTATGAATGCCTTGCATTAGTATAGTACGTTTGCTATAATTAACAAATCAACAGTGATACATTATCATTAAACAAAATCCATGCCTGATTCCGATTTCTCTGGTTCTTACCTAACGTCCCTTCTCTGTCCCAGGCTCCCACCAAGGGTCCCACATTACATTAGGTCACCAGGCTCCCTTAGGCTCCTCTTGACTGTGACAGACGGCTCATTCCCCTCTTTTTTAAGGAGACTTCCAATAGTGTCACATGACCCTTTCTCTTACTTTTTCATTGTCCAGAACTTAGTCACATGACTGC
The DNA here is from genome assembly GCA_004026805.1 of Lasiurus borealis. NCBI lineage: Eukaryota > Metazoa > Chordata > Mammalia > Chiroptera > Vespertilionidae > Lasiurus > Lasiurus borealis. The sequence continues at coordinate 89,459 of PVJN01001908.1, read as the reverse complement.
ACATAGCTACAAGAGGCTCTGAGATGAGATGAGTCTTTATTCTGGGTCCTACATGCCCAGCAGAACACTACGGAAGAGGTAGATCCTGGTGCAGAAGGGTCTTAGGAGACCACCCTGGCCAGCCGTCTGCGTCAGACCCACGAGTTCCTAACAACCCCATTTGGTGGGCATTGTAGTCCAGGAAACAGCATAGCAAGGCCCAGGGAAGAGGAGAACCCACATCCCTCTTTCCACTCTACCAGGCGACCTCCGTCTCCTCTTCCTTTCAACCTTCTAAGCAGATTCCAGTCATCGTCATCCACTCCCACTTCAAGCCTTAGTCAAGCATCGCGTCCTCCAAGAAAGCTTGCCTCATTCCTGGGCAGGGGCAGAGGCCCCTCCCCTGCTGCCTGGGCTGGGTCAAAATGACCAGCTCGTATGTTCTGGGAGTTTTCCCTGAATGCTTACTATATGGGAAGCATTGTGTTCAGTGCTTTCCCACATCATCTCTTGGAGTCCTCAGAGCGATCTCATAACGCAAGTATTGTTGCTTTTCCAGCTTTGTGGGAGAGGAGAGGAGGTTTTCCCGAGGTTAATTGACCCAAGGTCACAGCCAGTACGATGGGGAGCTGAGAGCTGGGATCCCAGACAGACAGTTTTTGGAGACCGTGCTCTTGGCTGCAGTATTGCACAGTGGGAGGGCACATCTCATTCACACGGGACAGAGGGTGTCTGGGGTTCTCTGTGGGGGATCTCACAGCTCTGGGGACAGAAGTCCAAAATCAAGGAGTCAGTAGGGTTGGCTCCCTCTGGGGGATTCTGGGGGAGAATGTTTTCCATGACTCTGCCCCAGCCTCTGGTGCGGACAGCAATTGTTAGCACCCCTCGGCTTATGGCTGCACCTCTCCAGGGTCCACCTTCTCCTCCGTGTCTCTGTGTCCGTGTCCAGTTCCCCTCTTCTAACAAGGAGAGCACTCATTGGACTACGGCAGCTTCATCCAATCTGACCTCATCTTAATTTGATTGCACCTCGTTTCCAAATAAGGTCACATTCACAGCCACTGGGGTTAGGATGTGAACATGTCTTTTTTTAGGGGGCCGGCGGGGGATAATATGACCCACCCCAAAGGACTAGAAGGAGAGCCTTCCCACTCAGCATGGGGACAATGGCCTGCTGGTGTGTTTGCTTGTTTATTTTCGCTATTGTATATATCAAAGTACCAGCAATAAAGCAATGCCCCTTCACATGTGGACCTGGACAGAGTTTAATCGGGGTGATTTACAAAGGAAGCCTCCAAGGCGTGGCGAAGCAGCCAGCGTGAATGGGGAGCGGGGCGGGGGCAGTGGTGCCCGAACACCTCCAGGACTGAGGGCTGGGGGAGGTTGTCAGAGCTGCAGGGGAGAGCTGGGCCTTCCTCAGCCGGACACAAGCAGCCAGCTGGCAGCCTGGAGAGGCGAAGAGGTGCCCCGGCTCCTCTCCTCGCAGCCCTTGATTGTGCTTTCAATGGGCTAAACTCAAATGGAAGTGAGGGCAGGGAACCCCAAAATTCCCATGCACAGTACTGTTTCCCAGCCTCCTAGGGCACTGAGGGGGAGGAGGGAAAGGCAGGTGAAAGGCAGGCTGGGAGTTCCACCAGGGCCCTAGCTCCGCCTATGAGATGTGCGCCTCGACATCCCAGGCCAGAGAAAGCTCCCTGCAGGTGGCACTGCTCCCTGCCAGCCTAGCTCTCAGCTGATTTACCAGGTTCCCGTGGCCACACCCTACAGCCTCTGAGCATTCCTAAGCTCAGCAAAATTCTCTTCCAGGTGTCCCTACTGCTGGGTCAGGCAGAGCTAGTTTTTCACTCTGAGCAAGAACCCTTTATGGTGTCAACCGTTTGGTTCCCCCAGGAAAGAGCAGGTATTGGCCCGGGCTCTGGAGAGGCGACGAGCAGTCTCAGGAAGCCGACACCGTAGGCCGGAGAGGACAAGGGGAGGAAATGGTGTCCGGAGCCTGGCGGAGCCCCAAGTGGCAGGAGAGAGAAGCTCAGGTGGGAAGGGACACGCAGGGCCAGTGTGCTCCAATGCAGTGAGGCGTGGAAGGCAGAAGTGCCTGACACCTGTCTCACCTGCCCATCAGTCTCCTGACGCCTCCCATTGGCTACACCCGCTGGGAATCCAGAGGCAGATGAGGGAGCGCAGGTGCAGCTGTCTCTCGGTGTCAGCACAGGGTAGAGCGGCTGGAGATAACCCTGAAGATGTGCACGGACATTGGTGGGCTGTCGCTGTGGGCTCACTGGGCGCTGTCCACACGCTTTACTCACACGACCTTGACCTTATCCTATCTGGACCCTGTGCCATGGAGCAGCCGTGGAGACACGCCGAGCACTGTAGCCCGGGGAGATGGCTGACTCCAGGCCAAAATCACAGCTGCAGCATTGGAGCTCACAACCCTCCTGGTGGCTAAGTGAGGTCTCTATCCGGCCCCCAGTTACAGATGCAGAAAACAGACTCAGAGAGGTTAGGTTCACTTCCTGAGTGTGTCTCCGAAGTGTGGGCTCACTGCTGAAACCAATATCCCCAAACTACTCGGGGAGCTTGACCCCACCCAGATTCCTCTCCCCTGCTGTGACCCCGTGCTGCATCCAGCCTGGAGCAGGAGAGAAGAATCGTGGAAGAAGCAGGGCGAGTCCAGGGCCCAGGCTGGGTGTGGTGCACACACTCTTCCCACCCACGGGCCACAGCCCAGTCTCGGGCCCCTGGTGATGGCTCAGGGGGTGGAGGATGAAGTCGGGGTATGGACCGGGAGTAAGTGAGAAGCCCAAGGCTTGGTGGGCACTAGCAGCCTGCAGAGCGCCTCCAAGTGGGTGCTGGGTGGGTGCAGAATGGAACTGGGGAGGGGGGAGAGTCAGAGGCATGAATAGGGGGGGGCGCTGGGAGGACAGGGCCCCTCCTGCAGGCCTCATAAGCCTTGGCTTCGGCAGCCATTGAAGGGCTGGATGGGAGCAGATGAGCTGACTCCCCCAAAGCTACTCCGCTAGTTCGCTGCCACCGTGGGCCCACACGGGGTCACTTAGATCCTGGAGCTCCACGCTTCCTCACCCCCACAGTTACTGCAGCTTTCAGAGGCGGTGGCCCCCTCGTCACACACTGTCCAGGCTTGGGATCCCACCTCTTCCCCGAAGGACTAAGCGTTGTCACTGTCCATTTTCCCAGCAATGTTTGAGGCTGAGCTTCTGAGGGCACCCCTGAGTCCAGCCCGCAGTTTCTAAGAGACACCCGGGAGCATACCACAGGCAAGTCCCCGCCGTGCCGGCTGCAAGGCGGGGGCCGCCTTACAAATTGCTCCCTTGAACCTAAAAGCTTCAGCAATCCTGGGGATTATGAGGCGCCCCTGGAGGCCTTGTTAGGACGGGCCTCCGGGAGAACATGGAAGGTATTTACATTTGTTGAAGGGCCGTTTCGGTGAAGGATGACAGGGCCTCAGCCTCGGAGAGTCAAGTGTGCATGGGATTTTTTTTTCCCCCAGCAAACACTCAAACTCTCAAGAGGTCAGATACAGTGCAAGGCAGACATCACGCTCGCTTCAGGCGGGAATGCGGTTATGGACAAGCCAGGCACCTGGTGCCAAGTCTCTCTAGATCCTGGTGCCTCCCGGTTCCGGGTTCGGTGAGCTCGGCAAAGCTGGTACCTGTCCTGGACACCTTTCCATGGGCTCTAACCAAATTTTGCAGGCGCCTTGCTGGACCCCCCAGGCTGGACCCCACCGATGTTCTGTTGTCTGGGGTCAGTCGGTGCTGCAGGACACGCCTGGGGCCTCTGCAGGCCTCACCAGGAGTTCGTGCACCACGAGTGACTCACTGGGTAAAATTCTTCCTCTCTCCTTCTCAGAGGGACTGACCTGAGAAGCAATTGTTTATAGAGGCTTTAGGAAGATGATCCCCTAAAACCGAGCGATTAATTGCTCTTAATACCGACTGTTTCAGGTTGGGCCCTCCTGTTGGCTCTCCTTCCCTCACTTCGGCTGCCTCGAATGGCACTTCCTAATGATGTGAGCTTCTGCCTCAGGCTTTGTGCTCTGGGGAACACACACACACACACACACCACGCCTTTACACACACATTTGCACATGAGGAAAGAGTGATTATCTTGGGACATTCTCAATCCCCATAAGCCAAGGAAGCTCTCTTTTCCTTCTACAAAATGGTTAACAGCGGCAACTTCGTTTTCATCGTTGAGACTATCCGTGGCAGAAACCGAAAGATTGTTTTCAAAACCATTTCCCTTTTCCTCCAGGGCACACAGCCACCCACCCACACTTCCTAGCCTCCCTTGCAATTGGGGATGACCCAGCGGCCTGCCGAGTTGTGGGCAATGGAATGTGACAACAGTGATGTTGATCACCTCCAGCTCTGACCCATAAAACACAAATTTGCAATCTTGTCCATCCTCCTTCCCCATCCACTTGCTGAATGAAGAGATCTGAGGGGACCTGGAGGAGACGGAGCCAGAAGGTGGAAGGAGTGGAACCTCCAGGAGAGACACCAAACCAGGAAAATCTGAGTTGGGCTCTTGAGTGAGCAAGAGGTAAATTTCCATCGTGCCATTGTGTTGAGTCCCTAAAACATAGGGGCTCTGTGTTACAGCAGGAAGACAATCCTCTTGCATATGAGCTATCAGACGTTGCATGAAGCACATTGCTATGCACTGTCCCATTTAATGTGCACAGTAAACCGGGACTGCTGCAGAAATTGAAGCACAAGAGATTACAGGGTTAGTTCACACAGCAGGCAAATTGGGGTGGGGGACTCTACAATTTTAGCACCAAAAAATAAAAATAAAAAATCCCACTCCTGCCAAGGACCAGTAACTTACTTTAGGTATCACTCAGTTCGCTGGAGTGACCGCGGTCAGCTCTCCAACCTCCCAATCTCCTTTGCCCCTTCTAAGGCATTATGGGTTGAACACTGTCTTCACAGTCCTTGGCTGTCTCTCCTGAGGGTGAAAGCAAATGGTCCTTTTACTGGAAACCATGATCAAAGAGAAAATAAGTAGTATCCAATGAGGAGGAGCTGAGTCAAATGGACAATGGACAGAGAAGCAGTGATGTTGTTCTAAAGGGATCAGTTTATCTAATAACTAGCTGTGTGACTTGGGACAAATGACTTAACCTCTCTGTGTTCAGGCTCTCATTGGTAAAATGAGGTTAGTAATAGAACTTACCCAACAAAGTTGTTGGGGGAATTCTAACTGTTAGCTATTATTGCTGTTGTTTGTATTCACTATTCGGCCAATTGCAAGGCTATCAATATTTATCAACTCACTCCACCCCTGCCATCTTTATTTTTTTTTCTTTGTCTCTCAAAATTCCTACCTCCCGCTGAAACCGGTTTGGCTAGTGGATGGAGCATCGGCCTGTAGAAGGAAGGGTCCTGGGTTCGATTCCAGTCGGGGGCATGTATCTTGGTTGCAGGCACATCCCCAGTAGGGGGCGTGCAGGAGGCGGCTGATCGATGTCTCTCTCTCATCAATGTTTCTGACTCTCTGTCCCTCTCCCTTCCTCTCTGTGGAAAATCAATGAAATATGTTTTAAAAAATAATAATTCCTGCCTCCATTCCCAGCTTCAAAAACCTATGGCCACACGCTGACTCCCCTCCTGCTCTCTAGATGAGGCTTTCAGGAAAAGATCTAATATCAGGAGGATAATGTAACCCATCAAGCTGCCTTGCTCAGGAGGCTTTTCCTGCTCAACCCACGTGTTCAATGTAAGTGCAAGCAACACAGCACCCTGGCATGGGCGCTCAGGGTCTGAGCTGGCAGGCAGGGAGCAGGTGCAGAGGATGGACGGGACACTCTTCCTGCAATGCCCAAGTGGACATCCCTCTCCTGCCTCCTTACCTGGATATCCTTGACCATGCATCCCACTAGGCCCTTACACGGGTCTGAGTCACCTGATGACAGGGATGATTTCAGCCTTTTCTCAAACTGAAATTCCATAGTATCCGCCTCACCTTGGCTTTGTGGCTTTCAGTTTTGCTCATTCCCCAAAACGAGGTCCTCGGGAGGAGGGAGGCCTGGTGCTTCGTGATTCCTGGGTGGGGGGGGTGAGAGCAATTTCCTTTGGAGCATCAGAGACACTTTCTCAGGGGGAGAGGGGATGTGGAATGTGAGGGAGCGGGGAATGTGGGAGGAATGCAAAACACTTTACCCAGAAGTGCTGTTGACCCTGCATTGGACATGATCTGAGGACACCTAGGTTCCTCCCACCTCTTCCACAGACACCATCTACCCATCCATCCATCTTCCTCCCTCCCTTCTTTTTCTCCTTGCTTTTTTCCTCCCTCCCTCCCTCTCTCCCTCCCTTCCTTCCTTCCTCCCTTCCTTCCTTCCTTCCTTCCTTCCTTCCTTCCTTCCTTCCTTCCTTCCTTCCATGTTTGTTTCCTTCCTTTCTTCCTTCCTTCCTCCCTCCCTTCCTTCCTTCCTTCCTTCTTTCCTTCCTTCCTTTCTTCCATGTTTCCTTCCATCTGCTGACACACCCATCCACTTACCTAACTCATTCATTTAATAAGCATTAGATATGGCCTTACACAATATCTCAGCCACTGTCTTGGTCTGGACTTCTCCAAAAGCAGACCATGAGGCAAGGAATGCACACGGTATATTTGGAAGATGATCCTCAGGAAATACCCACAGTAAAGTGGAGAATGAGACCAGACAGGGAAGGCAGCCAAGAAAAGGTGTATTATTGAGCGGGTTCATCTCTGTTGAACCTCTAGGAGGCTTGTAGAATATGTTTCGGTGTCTTCCCAACTGAAGGACAGGAGAGCTGGGGTGACTCTTCTGTCCACCACTGGTTAGGGGCTGCTCTGGGGCCCTTAGGCATCCATCCCTGGGGTCCAGGAAGACCAAGCCAGCCCCCTATTCAAATGAGCCCCACACAGAATTGGGGGGAGGCACCACATATCTTCTTATAACTGTGCAGGCGTGAAATTATTCTGAAAGGATGGGCAAAGACCAACAGCAAACTGTAGCGAGGTTGCTGTGTGTGAGCTCAGCACACACTGATTGGCAGCCAGCTAGATGGAAGCAAAAGGTAGGTTGGAGGCACATCAGAGCAAGGTACAAAGTCGCATGTATTTCAATAGTGGCAAAGCAGCTGGGCGTTAGCCTTTAAGAGAAGGCACCGAACCGCTCTGGAAGCATTGAAAGCTTTGTTCAGATGTGAAAGAAGACCGGAACCAATGAAAACCGACCCCTGCCCAGGGGCGGGATGACTTCGCCTTGCTGAGTTGCCAGTCCCCTGCAAATTAATGACACATCTTAATGACACATCCTGTGAAGCATCTGTCAAAATTCCAGCAGAATCGTTTGAGAAACTTGACATGCGGATCTTCTAAAAGTCACATGGAAGAATAAACCTTCACAAACAGCTATCTAAGACAATTATGAAAAAGTACAAAATGTGATCTTTACCTTGTGGTTCGCCACAGTTCTTTATACTGCCGTCCCACTATACACACATTTTATGTATTTTTCTTTACAATTTTTAATGTAAATATCACTTGAATCTTAACAATAATAGTTGAAAAGCCTCATAACAATTCATCAAGTTGCTTTAACTTAATTTCCCCAAGCTCATCCCTATTGCTGACATTTCAATTTTTTTCTTTTTATCTTACTTTAAAAAAAATTCCATGGGAGGGTTTATTCTCAAGTGCACCAAGCAGTGTTGTTATATTCAACAGCATCTCTAGGACTTACCTTGAGTAACTGAAACTTTACACCCATTGACCCATGTCCCCCCATTTCCCCTCCACCCAGCCCCTGACCACCACCATTCTACTCCGTTTTCTATGAGTTTGCATTTTTTGGGTCCCACATATACTGGTAAGTGAAATCATACAGATTTGACCTTCTCTGTCTGGATTATGTCACATAACATGTCCCTCAGCAAGGTTCATCCATGTTCCGCAAATGGCAGAATTTCCTTCTTGTTTAAGGCTACACGGTATTCCATTATATGTATCACATTTCTTCATTCATTTGGACATTTGTTTGTTTATTTATTTATCTATTTATTTATTTATTTATTTATTTATTTATTTATTTATAATTAAATAAATCTTTATTGTTCAGTTTATTACAGTTGTTCCTCTATTTTTCCCCCATAGCTCCTCTCTACCCGTTTCCCACCCCATCCCATGCCCTTACCCTCCTCCCACTATCATCATCCATAGGAGTAAAATTTTTGTCCAGTCTCTTCCTGCATCTCTACAACCACTTCCCCCCTAAGAATTGTCAGTCCACTCCCTTTCTATGCCCCTTATTCTATTATATTCACCAGTTTATTCTGTTCATCAGACTTTTAATTCACTTGATTTTTAGATTCACTTGTTGATAGATATGTATTTATTGTTCATGATTTTTATCTTTACCTTTTTTCTTCTTCTTCCTCTTCTTAAAGAGTACCCTTCAGCATTTCATATAATACTGGTTTGGTATTGATGAACTCCTTTAGCTTTTTTTTTTTTTATCTGTGAAGCTCTTTATCTGACCTTCAATTCTGAATGATAGCTTTGCTGGGTAGAGTAATCTTGGTTGTAGGTTCTTGCTATTCATCACGTTGAATATTTCTTGCTACTTCCATCTGATCTGCATAGTTTCTGTTGAGAAATCAGCTGACAATCATATGGATGCTCCCTTGTAGGTAACTGTTTTTCTCTTGCTGCTTTTAATATTTTGTCTTTTGCTCTTGGTATTTTAATTATGATGTGCCTTGGTGTGGTCCTCTTTGGATTCCTTTTGTTTGGGGTTCTGTACACTTTCTGGACTTGTAAGTCTATTCTTTCACCAGATGGGGGGAAATTTTCAGTCATTATTTCGTCAAGTAAGTTTTCAGTATCTTGCTGTCTCTCTTCTTCTGGCACCCCCATAATTCTGATGTTGGTACGCTTGAAGTTATCCCAGAAGCTCCTTATACTATCTTAACAGTTTTGGATCTTTTTTTCTTTTTGTGTTTTCAGTTGAGCGTTTTCTGCTCCTTTGCATTTCAAATCTTTGACTTGATCCTTGCGCTCCTCTAGTCTGCTGTTAGGTCTCTGTATAATATTTTTTATTTCAGTCAGTGTATGTTTAATTTCTAGTTGATCCTTTTTCATATCCTCGAGGGTCTCACTAAATTTATCGATCTTTTCTAGGAAATTCTTAAAAAAACCTTACAACTGTGGTTTTGAACTCTGTATCCAGTCATTTGTTTTCCTCCATTTCTTTCATTTGTGATCTGTTCTTTAGTCTCTGCATATTTTGCTGCTTTCCTGAGTTGGTAGAGTACCTTTGTGTGCTAGGTGTCCTATATGGCCCAGTAGCTCTGCCTCCCCAATTACCTGAGGTGGACACTCTTGGTGCACCCTTTTGTGGACTGTGTGCACACCCTTGTTGTAGTTAAGTCTTGATTGTTGTTGGTATCACTGGGGTTATTGATCTCCAGGCCAATTAGCTGTGTCTTCACAGGGAGAATTTCTGAGTCTATGGAGGGAGAACTTCTGTGCTGGAGACAGCCTTATGAGACAAGACTTGCAAGATTGCAAAAGCTTTTTTGCTTGGTTTGATGGGGCAGAGTCTCAGGGCTGAACAGACAGCGTGGCTTCCATCAGCCCTGCCCTTTGAGGCCCCTGGGTCTCATGTCCCTCGGTAATCACTGCAGCCCTCTCTGGGAACACTCTGGACCTCTGCCTTTCACGGCTCCCCTGAGTTTCCATGTGCTCCAGGGACTTGTATGAGCCTCACCCGAAACTGGGGTTCACTGCATTCGGAACTGGACTTCAGTGCAGTTGGGAGGTTCCATCTTCCTCCCACTAGAGACAGCCAGTGGTACACTCAGAAGTCAGTCCTCTCTGGATGCACTCATGCACAGGCCTCCAGACCTCTGCCTTTCACAGCTCTCCTGAGTTTCTGTGCACTCCTCCCTTTTCATGACAGTCCAGACTCCCCTTGTTATGAGTCTCTCCTGGAAATGGGGTTCAGTGCAGTTGGGAGTTTCTGTCTCCCTCCCGCTAGAGGAAGCCAATTAGGCACTCCACTGCCCGTCCTCTCCACATGTGTGTCTCTGTACCTCTGAGTCTCCGGGAGCCCCTCTTTTTCCTTCTAGTTGTAGAATTTCCACTCAGTCAGTTTTGCTGTGGTTCTGGATGATGTCCATTCTGTCTTTCAGCTGTAGTTTTGAAATGGTTGTGTAAGGCAACAGTTTAGGTGTTCATCTATGCCACCATCTTGGTTTCTCCTCATGGGTGGACATTTAGATTATTTTCAAATCCTGGTTATTATGACTAATGCTGCAATGAACATGGGAGTGCAGATAAATCTTTAAAATCCTGATTTCAATTCCTTTGGTTTTATACCCAGCACTGGGATTGTTGTATCTTATGGAGTTCTATTTTCAACTTTTTAAAGGAACTTCCAGACAGTTTTCCTTAGTGATGATACAAATTTACATTTTTCAATAATGTACAGGCTTCAACTTTGTACAGACTAGCTATTACACAACTGGCTAACACTTGTTATCTTTTGTCTTTTTTATGGTAGCCATTCTAACAGGTGTGCAGTGATATCTCATCAGGGTGATTAGTGACACTGAGCAACTTTCCTTATCTCTGTTGGTCATGTATGTGCCTTCTCTGGAGAAATCTTGTCTCTGGGAGCCCAGTCGTCTAGATGGACAGCTGATCTGGAACATCGCTCTTTAGCAGATGTAAGGGCGATACCAGCCTCTCCAGGCAGATCCCAGGCAGCTTATCTCTGGGCTCCTGACGGGAAAGGGAGGTATTTACAAGGGGTAAAGTCCCGCCGCTGGCCATGAGCCAGCTCACATCCGCTACAGAAGGCAGGGTTTTTTCTGACTTCCACGTTCTGTTGAGCTGAAGAAAAGCATTTCTTACTCAGAAAAATAAATAAATACACACAAGTAAAAAAGAATGATTTTAATAACCAGGTTAGTGTCGTTAAAATGAGCCGTGGACGTTGCTACCATATCTTGCTTGAACTTCTCACAGAAGCAAAAACTACATCTATTTATTATTCCCTGTCCCAGTCCTGACTGCAGACATGTGGGCCTTTTACACCTGTTAAATTAGCACTGGTTCGGACAGCAGTAGTCTCAGAGCTCACAACGTCTTGTGAATCTGGTACGTGGCACAAAAATTCTTACCGTCCTTTGATAAATATTAAGAAGTACCAAAAAAACCCACAACTTAAATAGCTTGATTTAGTAAATATCTTACTTCTTGAAATGTATTCGAGAAAATAAGCAAAGGATAAAAGAAGACATTTCTAGGTATAGGAATGTCCCTGCCAACAGTTTTATAAGAGGAAGAAAAAAAATGAAACCAGGCAAGTTCAGCAGCAGAGTCTATATCATTGACTCAATGAGACATCACAGGAACTGGGACACAGAATATAAAAGACTAAGGCAATACTCAAGGTAATGTATAGAAAAGCATATGTACTCATAAAAACATATACGGCATCCAAAAAGGAAGATAAGGAAACAGAAACATTGAAAGTAAAAGGCTGGCTTATAGAGGCAGGATGGTTAGGAGTCAGTTATCATTGCTTTTAAGTTTCGAGGACTATGAGGTGTTGATGTAGTATAAGGTCATTTATGTGGCTTTGAACTACTGAATAAGTTAAATAAAGCCAAGCCTGACATGGATGGGCAAGGTGGATAGACGAGTAGGTCCCGCAGCCACCACAGGCTTTGACCCGCAGGTACTTGTTCCTTGTTCTTCTGAAACGCTCAGCAGCAGGTTGACCCCGGGCGATGCCTCAGCACCTGTGTGTACAGCTCAGGAAGGAGATCGAGGCTCTGAGGTTGGTGGGCAGGAGGGCAAACCCAGCTCAGCCTCTCCCGAGCCGCATGATGGGCAAGTCACCACCTTCCCTATCTTCCATCCTTACCCTTTACATAATCGCTCATTCCATTGCCCAACAAGGTGTATGTAAACTCTCCACCTCACAGTTCTTTTGAAAAATATTAAAAAATTTTTTTAAAATCCCTCCATTATGGAGGGTTTGCCCCAAGGGGCTCTGCACTGTGTGGGGGACATCCCAGAGCTCAAGGTTGAGTTGTCTTTTAGCTTTTTGATGGATGTGGGCTGCCTTCAGCATCCATTCAATTGTGTGTCTCACTTGAGTGCAAAAGCATATGGCCTGCCCCTATATTTTTAACGGCTCACGCGCATTGTTTGGCTTTCAGTCCTTCATCCTCCGAAACGGCATGCCAGGCGCCCGTAAAAAGTGCATAGGCGCTAACTTTCCTGTTTTCCCAGGCACGGGCTCTCTCAGGATATGCATCACCATGCGGGGATCTGCTCTGGTTCCCAGGCCTGCGATGGGAGGGCGCATCTCTGAGTGTGCAGGCCTGGGCGATGCACTCAGCTCTTCTCCCTCCGGGGAATGGACCAGAAGAGCTGAGGGCCAGGGACTCTGCAGGTAACGGCAGGAGCCAAGCCTTCCTTGGCCCCTGTGCTCCAACAACACACAGTTACTACGAGCATCCCAGGCACCAGGGATTCCAGCCTTTGAGAAGACTCGATTTTGTGGGGATGATCCCAGCAGCTAGTCCTGCGTAACAAATCACCCCAAAACTTAGTGACTGACAACAAAACGCATTTTGTTAGCTCCTGTATTCTCTTGCTGGGGCTGCCGCAGCAGAGTGCCACGGGCTGCCAGCGTAAACAGCCGCGATGGATTCACTCAGTCCTGGAGGCTGGAGGCCCAAGGGCCTGCAGGAGCATCACCTTGATCTCTGCTTCATCTTCACGTGTCACTCTCCCTGTGTCTCTCTGTGCAGTTTTTCTCTTCTGACAGGGACACCCATAACATTGCAGAGCACACCCCAATGACCTCATGTTACCTTGATCACTTCAGCACAGACCCCATCTCTAAATAAGGTCACATCCTGAGGTACAAAGGCTATGATGGAGGGAGGGCACAATTCAATCAATAGCATCTGCCATAGGCTCTGTGGTCAGGATCTCTGAAAGGGCTCAGCGGATGGTTCCGGTCTCTGTTGTAATCGCAGGCAGATGGCTAGGGCAGGGGTGTGGCGGGCACAGGGACCGCTGGCTGGCCTCCCCTTTCAGGTAGTCTCGAGTCCCCTCGTGTGGTCTCTCCCCCTGGGCAAGTCTGAGCTTCCTCACAGAATGGCTACCAGAAGCTTCAAGCACCAGCGTCCCAGGGAGCAACAGAGAAGTTGCTCCGCCTCCTGTGAGCCAACTTTGGAAGTCACAGAGTGTCACATCTGCCATCCTCTGGTGGCCAAAATAGCCCCCTTGCTGGATTTCAGGGACGGGGAGATGAATCCTCCTGTAATGGAAGGTTCTTGCAGCATCTCCGGAAGGTGCAGTGGCCACAAGGGCGATGGCGCATCAATAGATGGTGATGGCTGTTTCTCAGGTAGCTCGGGCTGCCGTGCAAATGCAGGAACTAGGTTCCCGGGTCTGTGTGAGGAGCCAGGAGGGCTTCCAGGGAAGGTTGAGACCTAAACAGGTGAGACAACTGTGAGCTGGACAAGGGGAGGCGGGGCGGCCTCTGCAGGGGGATCCTGTCTATTCCAAGGCCAGGAGGCAGGACAAAGCATGCACGTTCTGCAAGAAGCTGGAATTCCCCTGAGCAAGAGTGCCCTTCCAGCTCCCCTGACTCGTCCAGGCCCCTACACCCTCTATGAAAACCTAGACCATCTGCAGGAGAGTCTATACTGCACACTTAACCTGACTAATAAATGTCTGTTCTGCCCTGGCTGGGAACCCGTGTGACTCTATGCAGTCATGATTCTGACATTGACTCTGTTTGTCTAGATCCAGGGCCAGCGAACTTTTTCCATAAAGATCCAGGTACTAACCTCTTATCCTTCAGGGCCTGCGGTCACTATGGTGACCATCCAGCTCCCCGGGGGAGTACCAAAGCAGCCAGACGCAATACCCAAGTGCACGGGCATCCGCTGTGTCCCTAAAGCCTTTGTTTCCAAACACAGGTGGAGGGTGGAACTGACCCTGACCTGCAATGAAGTTTGCTCTGGTCGGAATATGAGTCCTAGCTTTCAGCACTTCTGTGTGTGACTCTGAACGTGGCTCTCAACCCATGAAGCCATTTCCTCTCCCACAAAGTATTTCCATGTTAGCAGGCTGCTGTCTCTGTCACAAACTATAGAAAGTCCTCACTTCAAGTCCTTGAGAGTTTCACCGACGTCATAATGAAACGACTTTAAACAGAACGACAGCATCGAAGGGCCTGCTGTATGTGATGCTGCCGCTGCAGAGCTGGGGACCCAGAGTGAGAGGGAGCGGGGCAAAGCCTGTGAATGCTCATGGACGGTTGTGCAGCACTAGGGCTGGAGACTTGGGATATTGCTATAGCAACGCTTGTACACACTTCCTAGTTGTGACCTTAAGTCTGGGAGCCTCCTGTGTAAAATAGGAATAAGTATGGGCCACACAGTGTTAAGACAGGGACTGAGAGATTTCTTAGGGCCACACATGCGGGGGCAGAGTGGGTATTCCACTTGGGAGAGCCAGCTAAGCAAATGGAACTCCAACAGGATATGTGGGGACCACTTCACTAAATGGGGGGCCAAGGGGTCTGAGCTAGATACACTGGGCTGCCCTTAAGGCAGATGTATTTAAGAAGTATCTATTAATGTGATAATTTTCTGTCAGTGGTGTCTGAGGGTGGGAGAATGAGGACATAGAGATGCGCTGAACCCCTATCTGCACAGGCGTCACCGTCAAGGTGGCTTTGAGTGTGGCCAGCTGGCTGAAGACGGAGGCCCCAGCCTCTCAGAGCTTCCCCTCCCTCGTGGGCCCGAGTCAGGGAGCTGGGACGGATGCTCGGATGCTCGCCTTGCAGGGCCTTCACCCCAGACACCGCTTCCTCCGCCGCACGGGTGCTTCCTCACTCCCCGAGCGGAGGCGGCGCCTCCCACATTAAGGAAAACAGGGTGCCAGCCCCTCGTGGAGAATGTTGTTTTACAGCCCGGCTTTGGGAGACTTCAAAAACATAAAGGCTCTGAAATCAAAGGCTTCCTGTTATAAATTCATTTCTACGCCTCAGGTACACGGCAGGAGGGGGAGGGGAAAGCTGAGATTCACTGAAAGTGGTTGAAATGCTCTAAAAATACTCTGCCCGTGGGGGGGAGCATGCCCAGGGCTTCGGGGTCACCTGGGATTTGGGGAGGCATTTTCCACATTCAGGCACTGATATTTTTTGTTGTTCAGAAATCTTCAGTGCTTTAAAAACAATTTTTAAAAACATTTTGAGGCTTATTGACAATTAAATGCATGAAAATTAAATTTTAAATGCAAAATGGATCTTTGCAATCTAACCTTCTTGCCTGAAAGATGAAAAACCAAGACCAGAGACTGAGTGGTGGTGGGGTGTGGTGGACAGCCGGTGGCATACAGAGCAGGCAAGGGTGCAGGTCTCCTGGAACGTTCCAGAAAGAGAAATCAGACTTTCCTGATTTCTAAAAAAACACAACAACCCTGATTACAGATGCATCACGTATTTATTTGGGACAATTCGCAAAATTCTTGGGAACACGAAGGGAAGAGTTGAAACTGGCTGTGACCCTGCCACTCACAGGCACCCCCTTTAGTGTGGGGCCTCCCCTCTCTTCTGGGCCTCAGTTCCCCACCTGCCGGCACGAACCTGCAGTGAGAGCTGCGGAAGACGCCATGGATGCCCACACCTCGGAGTCCGCCTCTAGCTCCGGTGCCTGGTCCCCGCTCAGCACAGGCCCCATTCTCTCCGCTCCTCACCACGAAGACACTCTTCTGCCCTTGGAGCTACCAAGGAGGCCGGGAGGAGTCAGCCTCTGCAGCCTGGATGGCCGAGGCACGCAAAACAGGGCTTGTGGATGAGCATCAGCTGAGCACTTGCATATATTGGATGCTATTTACAAAGATGGTAATGAGATCGGACCTGGGTTTCCCACAGATCCCTGAACCGTGAGGATGGGGTCCATATCTCTGGCTGAGGTGCCCCCCCCCCGCCCGAGCGTCCTTACCCTCATTTGTGTGGGGCAGACACCTTCAGACCTCACGCTAATTGAGCTCCTTTGGGAAACTGCCCGCCCCTCCTCCACCCCTCATGTCTGGCACAGGTGCCTTCTTTGCCTTTCCCAGCCCGAGTGCCCTCCCCTCCAGACACACTGCCAACACTTGCTGCTCTGGACAGTATTCTAAAGTCCCGCCACCCTGGCGCATGTGGAGCACTGCGTGGCCGTGGCTGTGGCTCAAGTTGCACTGCCCAGCACCGGGCCAGCCCTCTCTCTTAGTCGGCCCCATATTAACTCATGATGACGCAGACACGAGGACAACATCAGGGTACTCTCCTTTACAGCACACGCAGTGTTTTGAATCATCCCTTGTCCAGTGCTCAGGCCCGAGGCTTGAGTAAAGGACCCAAGGACAAGGACGATTCTGCCTGTGGTTGTCTTATCATTGCGCCTCAGGTACGAGCCTGGGCCTACCGATGCCAAATCCAGACGGGACCGGAGAATTCCCACCAACCTCCCCCTTTCCTAAGGGCCAGACGCCTGGTGTCAGGTCCTCCGAACACCTGCTGGCTGAGCTGAACTTTTCAGGTGCCTTTCTCCAGCCTCCTGCCGGGGAGACACGAACTCTGCAGGTGGACATCACGCTCCCAGGTGGGGAGCCGTTCAGTCCAGAAAACACAAGCCGGCAGCACCAGGCGTGGCCGGCGAGGATTTCCGGTCCTTCGGCATCTCTGTTAGGGATTTTGAATAATTAGGGTATTAAACTAACACGTTGACACATGATAAAAATAATTAACACGCAAGCGGAGCCCGCCCACGGCCGGACACCCAGGCAGCGCATACATATGGTTTCAAAATACAGTGGAAGCTGCAGCAAATAAATGGAATTTTGGAATGATTTGCTTTACAGGTCCCATAAGTAACATTATCTTGTTAAAGACATTAACCTCGGGCCTTGGCTGTTATATATTTGCTTTTATTGTTTTCATCCTGGGAGCAACTTGTAGGAGAGACACTCGTCAGCGAGAGAGGGGTCAGGGGTCATGAAAACATTGATTTTCAAGGTGGCTGAATGGCCGTCTGGGGAACACTTGCCAATTATGGAAAACAGACATCGCCTTTCAGAACCTCCTTTATAATTTTTGGGGGAAAAAATTATGAAATCGCAAACCTTAATAACCATTTCAACGTTTCCCCCAACCTGAGGCAGCCTCGAGGAAATGCCCCCTCTGACACCGCTCTTCTCGGAAGAAATCTGCAGGTAGGCATTTCTCCCAGCAGGGCCGAGGCTGTTCCACCGCCAATCAGGGCCTAATTCTGTAGGGACTTCCCCCTACCCCCACCCGACAAGGTCCTTGGAAACCAAACCTCCATTTTCTGTACCCCCAGATAGAGCACGGGTTTGGGGTTTCAGCCAACCTCTGTTTAGGACTCAGACCCCTATTTTCTCATCAGTAAAATGGGAGATTCAATGCGCTTGCAGGGAACATTCTAGATAATGGAGTAAAGAGGCAACCATCACTGAAGTCATCTTCGTCAGCAGCTGATATTTTGGCTGCTCCAGTTGGGCAATCTCTGGACCTCATTCATTCTCTTCTTGGTTTTTGTTAAGAATTGGCACAGGTACCATTGAGGAGCATCTGTGGTCCGTGCACCTTAACAGCTCTGGGACCACCACCAAGGGCCACTGGCTGGCAAGATATAGAGATTGAATTTGTCCACAAATCCATCCCACTCTCACACCTGGGTCTTTCCATGGTGCCAGCCTGTCTCCCACTTGCTTATTCCACTGAGCTCTTGGAAACTCTTTATTTGGGGCTCAAGTTGCCCCCAAGCCTCTGGGAGGCTACGTGAAAAGCCCAGGGAGGTGCGGCTGGTGGTGTACCATTGGCCACGAAGAGCTATCGGGTCACAGCCCAATGGGTGGACATCCTGACCAACCCTGCCTGCCCTGTTCTAGCTACTTAAGGACATTCCATGAGCGCACATCCTGTCATTTCCACACTCCTTGAAATCATCTTCAAAGCTCAAGACAGATTGTGTGGTGCTCTGGGTACAATCCTTTCTCAACTGTGACAGAGGAAATTCTCCCCCTTCCTATAAAGGCCAGACTCATGCAGGAATAATCTGGAAGACAATGTGTGCAGCGCATCCATCTATCCTAGGGCAAGGCCTTTTCAAGGAGTCCGTGCAGGATTTAGCTCCCTCGTCCTATGCCCCCCTTCCCCATTCTTCTTTCCCAGCATCACAGATGGCTGGCCCTACTTCCCATGCAACTGGACTAGTCCACCTTGGGACATCATCCGGGGCTTAGTAACCAAAAAACCTCTGAGAATTGGAACTCTAGTTAAGAAACATTTTTGAAAACCTCTTGATTCTGCTCAGATACAACTCTTGGACTTGTAAATTGGGTCAGCTTTTCCAGGTGGCGATTTTGCAGTATCTACCCAAAATTGCAAGTATGAATAAGCAGTGACTTGAATTCCCAGCTGCCAGGGATGTAAAGAAAGGAAATATTGAAGGGTGTGTGCAAAGAGGTTTGACGCTAAGAGCTAAGCTGTTCACTGTGGTGATGTTTATCTAGCCATCCAACCCTAAGGCATTGAGTGAAGAGTCAGGGACCACAGAGGCAGAGCAATGAGAGAGGAGAGCAAGAGAGAGAGTTGTGTGTCTCTATGGGTAGAGCACAGATTCTGCACTCAGACTGGCTCAGTTCACACCCCATTTCTATCACTTATCGACGTGACTTTGAACAAGTCATTTCAAATGGGTTCAGTAAAACGGTAATGGTAATCACGCCAGCCTGGAAGACTTGTGTGAGGATCAAATGAGATCATAGATGTGAAGCTCCAAGGAAAACAAATGCTAAATAAAGGCAGCAAAGCACATCAAAGGGAGTGATGTAGGAGATTTAAATATTCAAAATAGTTATCTCTAAATGGTGGGATTACCCACAATCTGTTTTTCTTCCTGCTTCTCTGATTTTTCTAACTTTTCTACTGTGAACATGTAACAGGGATGTGCACTAACAAAGAACTTCATTCTTAGGTACAGGAAAGAATAAACACTCATATTCCTCTTACGCACGCAGCTCAGTGAGCAGGGTGGAGCTCAGCCAGCTGAGATGAGAAGGTCGCTGCCAGCATGGGGTGAGGATGGCAGGTGTACAGGGCAGGCCGGTGATGCCTGGAGTCTGATGTCACGGTCAAGTCACCTGCCCAAGGCCCCAACTGGTAAGTGGCAGAACTGGGATCAGCCCAGCAGTGACCCTCCCTCCCCACCCCGCCCTGCTCCTCTCTATCCACTAGGCTGCACTGCCAGCTGATAAAGCCTGGGGATCAGAGCATGGGCTGTGTTTGGGTCAGGGCTCTGCTATTTCCCAGCTGTGTGCCATTGGGCAGATGTCTTGATTTCTCTGAGATTCGGTTTCATTATGTGAAAATGGGGAAATAGTAACAGCAACCTCAGGGAGTTGACATGAGCATTAAATGATGAGGCCAGGCTAAGCAACAGGAGCAGAGCAGGAGGTGCCCTGCCCTCTTGGAGCCTAGACCTTAGCGGGCAAGGCCAGCGGGAATCACAGGATCACCTGCTTTGTCGTAAAATTCCAAGTCTCCCCTGTTTAATACATAGTGATGAGGGTCTGTACCATGCCAGGCCTGCAGCTGCAAATAGAGGGTCAGAAGCTCCTGCCTGGTGCTCATGGCCTGCGAAGTTTTCTGTCTGCAGGATATACATCCACAGCAATTTACTTGAAAAAAAAAAAACTTTACCTTTTAAAATGCTAACCACTTATGAATTTGCATAAAAAGTACATGAGGTTCATTGTTCAAATGTGGCTTTAAATTTTTCAAAATAGAACATAGGTGAGGTGTGGGATGTCTGCCTCAATTCAAGGAGGGACAGATTAAAATAAATAAGAAAAGTAAATAGGATGCCAGCTGATGGTAAGCAGTGTGGTGTAAAAATTAAGCCAAGAAGGGAGATGAAAAGAGCCAGAGAGGTAGTTTAATTTGAAGCAGGTTGGTCAGTGGCCACCCCAAGGAGAAGAGGGCATCTAGGCAAAAGCCTGGGTGTTCTCTCCTGCTCCTCCACCCAGAGCCCTGGGACTGGCTGGTGGACTGAATTGCCCAGCCCCCCCCCACCCCACCCCTGCCTACTGGCTTCCTGTCAGGTTCAGCCAATAGGAGGCAGCAGAAGAGGATCCGTGACAAAGCAGCGAGGAAGATTGGATACTTCTCTCTGCCTCAGCAACACGTCTCCACAGGTGGCTGTGTCCCTCACATTGAGAGTCTGTGGCTCTAGTTCTTAGGAACACTATCCCTTGCACTTTTCCAGCAGCCTCAGGGTGGAAATACCTCCCTGCTGTTGCTCCTGAGAGTGTCACCATCCCTCATCCGCCCACGTCTTCTACCTCTTTCATTCAAACATTGGGAGTGGATCCCATCTCCTGCTGGGACCCTGCATAGAAAAGACCTGAAGTATGAGAGAGGGCAAACACAAAGACATCTGAGGGGAAGCATTCCAGGCACATGGCAGCTAGTACAAAGGCCCTGGGGTGAGCATGTGCCTAGCTTGTTGGCAGGGAGGCCAGTACAGGGGGAGAGGTACACAGACACAGCTGTTGAATGTGAGTAGCCAGGGAAGATTTTGTAAAAGATGAAACTCAGAGAGAGAGATGGAGATGGTGAGACAGGAAATGCGAGAGAAATCATGCTGGCCTCCACCAGCTGTCTGAGGAGTGAACCAGGTGGGGTGCACATGCTGAGTGCCCGTTAGCGGAGATAACATAGCTAGGTGGTGAGGTGGAAGGGGCCATGGGATAGACCAGGTGAGGGAGGGAGACCTGGGAGGCCAGGGGAGAGGTCAGAGAGCAGTGACCTGCACAAGTGGGCTTAGATAAGGATGGAGGTGCAGGCTGGAAGCTCTCATGAGCAACCAGGCCCATTCACAGCTGCTGGTCAAACCCAGCTGTGAGAGGACAAAGACAGGAGAACAGAAGGAAAGGGCCGGGTTCAATTCGTTTTTTGCAGGAAACGCTGAGAGAACATGATGCCTGAGTGAGCCCGGGGGGCAGATGGGAGAAGCTGACCACGCCCTGAGTTTGCAGGTCACCTGGGCTCCAGGGAGATAGACTGGATTTGAATCCTCGCTCTGTCTGTTACCGTGGGACTTCTGGGGCCACCTCCTGAATTTGTCTCCTGGGCTACCATAATAAGTACTGAGGTGGGGGCTTAAACAACAAACATTTTTTTAAATATATTTTATTGATTTTTTACAGAGAGGAAGGGAGAGGGACAGAGAGTTAGAAACATCGATGAGAGACATCGATCAGTTGCCTCCTGCACGCCCCCCACTGGGGATGTGCTTGCAACAAAGGTACATGCCCCTGACCGGAATTGAACCCAGGACCCTTCCATCCGCAGGCTGATGCTCTATCCAGTGAGCCACACCAGTTTTGGCAACAACAAACATTTATTTTCACAGCTCTGGAGGCCAGAAGGCCAAGGTGAAGGTGTTGGCAGACCTGGTTCTTTCTTGAGGCTCGTAGGGACAGTCCATTCGTACCTCTGTCTCAGTGGCTGGTGGCTGCCAGCAGTCTTTGGCTTGTAGCTGCATCCCTCCCCTCTGCCTGTGTTGTCACATGGCCTCTCCCTGTGTGTCTCTGTGGTTGTGAAGATCAGGTGAGCTCAAGCGTGGAAGAAGCTTGGTACAGCGTCCAACTTATAGAATGCCTTTATTAAACGATATACCTTGAGGCACTAGACTTTCTGTACTGTTTTCTGAGTGGCGTGTGCCAGCATTACCTTCTGCATTTTTCTCAACTTCAGACGGGTTGACACTACCATCCAAACCTGCACCCAGATCAGCGCCTCCCTGCACAGCTCAGAAAGCCTTAGTCCATCCCTCACCATCCCGCCATGGCTGTAGAGGGCAGTGGATAAGGGGGAAAGGCCACCCCCATCCTCTCAGGAGCGGGGAGGAGGCAGGCCCTGAGCTGTAGACCAGGGAGGAGAGTGCCGCAGACATAAAGTCCTTTCCGGCTTCAGGTTTTCCATTCTGGACTCAGAAGGTCTTCCCCGGGTCATGAAGGAAAGCTACAGTGCCTGGCAGCTCGCTGTGGGCTGGCAGGGAACCTCGGCACCACATGTGACCTAGGGCGGATGGGGAAAGGCACCCTGAGTTCAAACGTGCCACCTCAGATGAATGCCTGGCCTGGGCACACTGGGAAGCAGGCTCCAGTGCCTGGTTCCAGCTCAGCAGACAAAGGAGCACAGTTGGGATCCAGGGAGCCGAGCCTGCAGTTGCCTGGTGGGGAGACTCAGACGTGAGAGGGAGGGAGGTGCCCAGAGGCAGGATAAAGAGATGGTTAGGTGCCCTCTGATCCCTGCTCAGTCAATACTGCTCAGCAACTGTTCTGTAACCAGAGAATAATAGCCATCCTTCCTTATTGGTGATCATATATAATCGAGGGCAAGGGTTTTCTGAAACAGCATGGATACATAGGAAGTTCTTAAATGAGAATTATTATTCTTGTCCCCAGTTACTGGAAAAGCTCGAACCAGAACCCAGGTCTGCAGACATTCTCCATAGCATTCTTTCTTCCCGGCACAAGGGCCAACATGCCAGGCCAGTTAACTCCCTGTGGCCAGGTAGTGGTGAGCCAAGGTTTCTGGGCCCCAGCTTTCCGTCATAGGCATTTGGGATGCACATCTCCTGGATCCTGTGTACTTTGAAGGAGGTGGGAGGAGGGGGACACAAAGGAGAAACACAGCCCAGCATGAGGCCTCAATGGGTTTGCTGTTTGGCAATAAGGATGCTGGATAAGGCTATGCTGAGGGTGTCCCAAAGCAGGGAGGAATGAGTCAGAAGGACTTCCTGGAGGAAGAGATATCTGAGCTGAATCCCTGAAGATGCCTGAGAGTCAGCCAGGCACAATGTAGGAATATGGAGCCTCCCACATAAAGCCAGGAGAATACAGAGTAATGCTAGGACATCTGAGACACTTTCTCCATCATGTTGAAATACGCTCTCGTGTGGGGAGAAGAATGTTCTAGCCTGAAGACCTCCCTGTGCCCAGTGAGTCAATGTTGCCCAGAGCAACATTGGGCAATGATTCATCACCTTCAATGACAGCTCCTGGGAAACGGTGCAAAGGGTGTTGCCCAGCTGACAAAATGTTGGTGGCATTAAAGCCAGGCCAGCAAGGTGCAGGGGTGGGATGGAGTGGGGGTGGAAGGGGCTCAGATGCCTGAGCAGCAGGGATAGGGAGACATGAAAAGGAGCAGGAAACACTCTAGGTTCAGGCTATGCAGCCTTGGGCAAATGACTTCACTTCTCTGGGCTTCTGATTCCACCTCTTTAAAATGAAGACAAGAGAGAAAGAAACCAAGATGGTGGCATAGGTGAACACCTAAACTGCTGCCTCACACAATTTCAAAACTACAACTAAACAACAGAACGGACACCATCCAGAACCACAGGAAAGCTGGCCGAGTGGAAATTCTACAACTAGAAACAAAGAGAGTAACTCACGAAGACTCAGAGAAGCTGTAAAAAGCTGAGGTATGGAGACGTGCTCGTGGAGAGAACGGGCGGAGGAGGGTCTGGCTGGCTTCTTCTAACAAGAGGGAAACAGAAAATCCCAACTGCACTGAACCCCAGCTCCAGGCAAGACTCATAGGGGGAGTCTGGACTGTTGTGAAAAGGAAGGAGTGCACGGAAACTTAGGGGAGCCACGAAAGACAGAAGTCTGGGGGCTCGTGAAAGTGCACACATAGAGCGCTGACTGATGATTCTGCCTGGCTTTCTCTAGCGGGAGGAAGACAGAACCTCACAACAGCACTGAAATCCAGGTCCAACTGCACTGAACCCCGGTTTCAGGTGAGACCCTGGGGACCTAGACTCATACGGGTCCCTAGAACACACAGAAACTCAGGGGAACCGAAAGGCAGAGTTCAGAAGTTCTTGTGCGCATGAAAGATAGAGGTCTGGAGGCAAGCCCGCATGCGCAGACACAGCTGATCCTCACAACCAACTTGGAGGTCAATTCCCCCACCCAGTGATACCAACAATAATCAAGAATTAACTATAGCTGAAATCGGTTTGGCTCAGTGGATAGAGCATTGGCCTGTGGACTGAAGGGTTCTGGGTTCGATTCCTGTCAGGGGCATGTACCTTGGTTGCAGCCACATCCCCAGTGGGGGGTGTGCAGGAGGTAGCTGATCGATGTTTCTCTCTCATCAATGTTTCTAGCTCTCTATCCCTCTCCCTTCCTCTCTGTAAAAAATCAATAAAATATATTTTTTAAAAAGAATTAATTATAACAAATCTGTACACACAGTTCACAAAGGGGTGCATCAAGGGTGTCCACCTCAGGTAACTGGGGAGGCAGAGCTACTGGGCCATATAGGACAGCTAGCACACAAAGCTACTGTACCAACTCAGCGAAACAGCAAAATATGCAGAGACTAAAGAACAGATCACAAATGAAAGAAATGGAGAAAAACAAATGACTGGATATAGAGTTCAAAACCATGGTTTAAGGTTTTTTAAGAATTTCCTAGAAAAAATGTATAAATTTAGTGAGAACCAAGAGGAGATGAAAAAGAACCAACTAGACATTAAACATACACTGACTGAAATAAAAAAAAATATTATACAGAAACCTAATGGCAGACTAGAGGGTCACAAGAATCAAGTCAAAGATTTGAAATACAAAAAAGCAAAAAATACTCCACTGGAAAAGCAAAAAAGAATTAAAAAATGTGAAGATAGTGTAAGGAGCCTCTGGGACAACTTCAAGCGTACCAACATCAGAATTGTGGGGGTGCCAGAAGAAGAGAGAGAGCAAGATACTGAAAACCTATTTGAAGAAATAATGACTGAAAACTTCCCCCACCTGATGAAAGAAATAGACTTACAAGTCCAGGAAGAGCACAGAACCCCAAACAAAAGGAATCCAAAGAGGACCACACCAAGACACATCATAATTAAAATACCAAGAGCAAAAGACAAAGAGAGAATATTAAAAGAAGCAAGAGAAAAACAGTTAATTACCTACAGGGGAGCACTCATTCAACTGTCAGTTGATTTCTCAACAGAAACTATGCAGGCCAGACGGGAGTGGCAAGAAATATTCAACGTGATGAATAGCAAGAACCTACAGCCGAAACCGGTTTGGCTCAGTGGATAGAGCGCTGGCCTGCAGACTGAAGGATCCTAGGTTTGATTCCCGTCAAGGGCATGTATCCTGGTTGCGGGCATGTCCCCAGTTGGGGGCGTGCAGGAGGCGGCTGATCGATGTCTCTCTCTCATCAATGTTTCTGTCTCTCTATCCTTCTCCTTTCCTCTCTGTAAAAAATCAATAATATATATATATAAAGAACCTACAACCAAGATTACTCTACCCAGCAAAGCTATCATTCAGAACTGATGGGCAGATAAAGAGCTTCACAGATATGAAAAAACTAAAGGAGTTCATCAACTGCAAACCAGTATTATATGAAATGCTGAAAGGTACTCTTTAAGAAGAGGAAGAAGAAAATGGTAAAGGTAAAAATTATGAACAACAAATACATATCTATCAACAAGTGAATCTAAAAATCAAGTGAATTGAAAAGCTGATAAACAGAATAAACTGGTGAATATAGTAGAATTAGGGGCATAGAAAGGGAGTGGACAGATAATTTTCAGGGGAAAGGGGTTAGAGGTATACAGGGAGAGACTGGACAAAAATCACACACCTATGGATGAGGACAATGTGGGGGAGGAAAGGGCAGAGGGTGGGGTGGGAATCAGATGGAGGGGAGATATGGGAGGGGGAAAGAGGAACAATTGTAACAATCTGAACAATAAAGGTTTATTAAAATTTTTTAAAATGAAGACAAGATTAGATACCATGGTAACTGTGAACATCAAACACGATGCAATAGGAGTTGGAAGTGCTGTATATGATAGAAAAATAAGACAAAATACTAGCATAACATTTTCTCTCTCACAGTAACCTGAGCTAGGCAGCCAGCCTGGCTTAAATGAGATTGTTCGTGCCTAACTTGCTTCATCGTGATGGGCAGGTAGGCAGCATGCCCTGAATGGTAGCTAGTGTGATTTTTATACCTTCATTGGAAATATCTGTGTTGTGTGTAACACGCCACCCCAACACTTAGTGGTTTAAAACAACTAACACGCATTTAGCTCACAAGTCTGTCTTTTGGGCAAGGCTCCCCAAGAAGGCTTCTCTCTGCTCCAGTGGGGCAGCTGGACTGGATGCCAAAGGACCCCCTTCCGAGATGGCACAGTGCAGGGCTGGCCCGGGCGGTGCTGGCTGTCAACTGAAGCTTAACCCCGTGAAGGCTGGCCACCTTGTTTTTCTCCACAGGGATCTACACAGGGATCTGCTTCCCCACATGATGGTGTCTGAGGTCCAAGAATGGAGGTCCCAACAGTATCTTTGCTTAGGGCCACTCTGGGAAGCCACAAGCTTCACTCCTGCTGTAGCCACAGGCCCTGGGATCCAGGGTGGGGGCAGCAGTCCTGACCTATGGGTACAACTTTGTAAGAAGAGCACGTGGAAGGGGCGATCTTGTCACAGCCATTTGGGGACATTCGATCTAGCCAATGCCTAACAGAGAGCATGAAAATGAGGGTGGTCTTTGCCCAGACATAAGATGCCACTTTTCCTTCTTCCTGGCAGGTGTGGTCTAAGCTGGAGATCAAGACCACCCTCCACTTCCAACTCTGTGTCCTGACATGGGAAATAGTGAGGATAGAATCACACTCAGGTGGGGTTAGGCCAGACTTTCCCAAATCATTAAGCCTAGACTTTCCACAGATGATCCCACAGGTCTTTCTGAGACAGGGGCTGCTGGCTTTTATTTCCAGAATGGCCTATCTTGTTCAACGCAATACACCAAACCCCAAATGCGGGGCCAGCCTCTAAGTAAACGGCCCACTAAAAGCCTCCAGGATAGCATCAAGAAGGAAGGTGAAAGCCAATGAGGGGTGAGTCGCTCTTGAATTTCTTTTCCCACGTGGAGTTCTGCTTTCCTCTTCACCGTAATCAGAATATATACAGGCCCGTTCTTAAAGAGAGAGAGTAATGCCGCTAATTTTGAAACAAAACTTGGGGTCCATGGCCACATGCTTGTCCTGACTTGTGCAGGATATAGAGAATGGGGGGTGGGAGGTGCCCCTGGAGCACGGCCTGGTCTACTAAGCCCCCGGAAGCACCCCCGCTCTTCCCAGCAGTCTCCTGGCTTAATGAAGCCCATGTCATCTTGAACTTGGTCATGAGTCACCCGAAGGCCCCATTCCTCCTGATCTCCCTCCATTGGGCCCCCCGGAGCAGGTGTTAGCCAAGCTCAAGGTCCCTCTGCTTACATAACCCTTGTTCCATTTGGAAGGATGAAAAATCTCCCTGGGGTTTATTGTAAACAGGCTTAGGTTAGCCCAAACACCGGGAGGAAAGGTCACAGATTATTCATGTGCCTCTCTCCCCCTGCCAGGCGCTGTCCACGCCCACCAACCGCACGCACATCCCCCACCCCGACATCTGAACAATGGTCGGAGCCTGTGCCCAGCCTCTCTACCAGGCTCTCCGGGGCACGGAACCCAGTGGTGGGAGCCAGAGCCGCCTTGGCAGCCTGGTGCTTTTATGGGCCCTGTTTGGGGCACCATCTCCACTGGTCCTGGAAGAGGAGGCAAGAGGAAGAGAGGGCAGGGGGCAGGGGAATTTCTTGACAAGCCTCTATGAGTAGAGGCTTGCTCATGGAAAGACAATCTTTTATGATGACAGAAACACAGCCAGGAACTTGCAGTGAGGGGCCTGCATGCTTTATGCAGGGGAGGGAGGGCCCGTTTGCTCAATAAGCCGCTGTAATGCCGGTAATATCACCCAAGCGGATTGTGCTTTATACAGGACTTGCTCTGAGATAGTGTTCTCAGACCCATTTCACAGATGAGAAGCTGAGGGCAGGGCTGACCTCCACTGAACTGGGGCGGCCGGGGACCCACTTCCAAGGGGGCAGAGCGCGTGGCTGGTGCATGGGTGCTTGCTGTCCCTGGGAGCCAAGCCCAGGGGAAGGCTGGGCCCTCAAACAGGTCTTTATGTGACTGCCCGCTTTGGAAATGGTTTAGCTTATCCCAGTGATTGGGGGCCCTAGTTAGTCATGCTGGGCACTGGCCTCAAATTGGGTAAGTCAAACTGGGAGGCAGGCCACTCAGTGGGTGCTTCTCCGACCCAGGCCCCCAGCCCTACAGCCACAGCGCCATCTTGGGAACTTGTTAGAATGTGGGCACCTCCTCATGCAACTCCAGCGGTGAGAGTGGGGAGGGGCAGGAGGGCCCCTGAGTTTCAGGGAGCCCTCTGTGCTATGATGTTCCGGGCCAGGTTTGAGAGTCGCTGCCTCAGGCTGTCAGCCCCTACTCAGCATCACAGGGCAGCAGTCTGGGGACTGGGTGGGTTTTCCCATCAAGTGGCTCTTAATTCAACTGGTGGGAGGAGCCGAATGTGTGCCCTCATCCCCACCCCATCTTTGTCCTGTGGCCCTTGAGAACTTAGTGCCCATCCTGCTCAGACACGCAGAGCAGTCAGGCCATGCTCTCAGGCTAACCGGGAGGGACAATGCAATGGGACTCGGGACCCCAGGTGTGCGCCCTGAAGGTACCCAGCAGAACCGGGGCTAATGCTTGGATGCTGGCCCCGGTGGCAGCTGGCTACCATGGGTGGGAAGGTCCAGGCAGCTTGGGGATGGGGTGGGGTCCAGACCACGAGGAGGGCTTGGGGGGCACAGGACAGGCAGGGGTGGAATCTCAGGAGGGCTGCAAACTCTCTCCTCCCGCTGGCAGTTTTGAGCAAGTTAACCAACATCCCAGAGCCATAGTGGCTGCCTAGGAAAGGGGTGAGCCAGGGCCTGGGGAAGCTCTACATGAGGGGGGTGAGGCGAAGCCAGTGGCAGGAGGCAGCCGGTTCCTGGGCATTTAACACCTTGGACTGCCCCAGGTGGGGCTAGGCTCCCATCAGCACCCTGCTGTGAGTTCTCCTTTGGGTTTCCCGGATGACGGATGACGTGGTACACACCAGCCTGGATGGACCAACCTCACAGGAGTAGGGGGAAGAGGGGTGCTGTCCACAGACTCAACTAAAGAGGGTGCGGGGCAATTGTTTGGTTCCATGTTTTGTTTTGTATGTTCTCTGGGGAAGAAGAGGGAAAATGCAAAACTGTCCATGGGGATGACAAGCCCTGCCCTTTGCCACCTACTCAGGTGGGAGCTGGGCAGCGGCTCACTCTCCCAGCCTCAGTTTCCCCATCTATTAATGGGATTCGTGAACCTTCATCTGTTAAGCCCTAGCAAGTGGCTGAGATAGCCACGAGGATCCCATCTCCACCCCTCACTCCGCCACTGCCAAGTGACTTGGGAAAAGTTACTCAACTCTGCATGCCTCAGTTTCCCTGTACGTGCAGTGGGGATGATGGTAACCCCTGCCTCAGAGAAAGAAACCAAGCCAAGTTCTTAGCCTTAGGAGATAAACAAGAGGAGCAGCTGCTGCTGTTTTCATGGTGATGATGAGGGTATTCCGAAGGCCCCAGTCTCATTGCAGAGCACTCGGCTCCGAGGACTGGGCCCCAGCGGACACAGTCCCGTCACCAGGCGAGCTCCCTCCTCACCTCGCTGAAACAGTGGAGAGTAGCAGCACTCTTCTCCAGCTTCTATCATCTCAGTGCCAAGATCCCCCGCCCCAGCATCTTCCTCCTGGCCCCCACTCCCACCCCAACTCACTTCCTGGGGTGGCCGATCCCCTTTGGAATGTGCCTGGGCTGGGGTCACCTGGGTTTTGCTCATCCTACATAACGGCTTCCATAAACACAGGAAATGCGGTTTTATTCCCCAGGCACGATAGCACATGAGACTCTAAGTGGGACGTGCTCTTTCCAGGGAGAGGCCCTGAATTCAGTCTCGGAATTACCCTGCCTGGGTTCCACATGCAGGCAGGCCCAACCTGGTGGCACACCAGGAGGGACACTCTAGGCTTGTGGGGGTTCTCTAAAGAATGGGGGGGTGATGTCACACTTAGAGAAGACACTTATACAGCTGAGGGAAGCATCTCCCAATTGGAGCTGCCAGATCCTGACAGGGAAAACAGCCAGACAGCCCAGGCACTGAACTTGGGAGGCACACAGGCGTAGGGTCAATCCTAGTGCTGCCTGTGGGAGCGTGGTGACCTTGGATAAGTCACTATGCCTCCATTTCCTCACATGTCTAAGAAGGTAATGCTAGTGCCTGTCTTGGGGTTAAAGGAGGAATATATTGTGACTAGTGATGATGTTCTGGGTAAATGCTTTTTGCACAGATGGGTGGATGAATGAATAAATGAGTAGGATGGATGGATGGGTGGGTGAGTGAGTGAATGGGTGGGTAGGTGTATGGATGAACGAATGGATGAGTGGGTGGATAGATGGATTGATGAGTGGATAGATGGTGGGTAGATGGTAGATGGATGGGTGGACAGGTGGATAGATGGGTAGATGAGTAGGAAGGTGGATAGATGGTGGATGGATGAACAAATGAATGAGTAGGTGGATTGATGGATGGATGGGTGGACAGGTGGATAGATGATGGATAGACAGATAGATGAGTGAGTAGGTGAATAGATGGTGGATGGATGGGTGGGCAGGTGGATAGAGGGGTAGATGTGTAGGTAGGTGGATAGATGGTGGATGGATGAACAAATGGATGTGTAGGTGGATTGATGGATGGATGGTGGATAGACAGTGGATAGACAGGTAGATGAGTGAGTAGGTGAATAGATGGTGAATGGATGAACGAGTGGATGAGTGGGTGGATAGATGGATGGATGGTGGATAGATGGTGAATGAGTGGGTGAATGGATGAGTGGATGGGTGAACAGGTGGATGAATGGTGGATAGATGGGTAGATGAGTGGGTAGGTGGATAGATGGTGGATGGATGAACGAATGAATAGGTGGGTGGATGGATGGATAAATGGGTGGGTAGATAGAGGGATGGTATAAAAGAGAGGAGAAACTTGTTCAGTTTTTAATTTTTACATTTTTAATTCTTGGAGGAGAGAAGGAGGTGGAGATCGTCAGAGGCACTGGCAATACCTGGCAGAGCTGCTGTCCAGAGTGACTGCTTGACCACCCATATGCACGTGTTTATGAGAGAGTTAAAGCAAGAGGGCTAGTTGCATTCTGTAGTGGCCCCACCTTATTAAAACCTAAAACAGATGCCCTGACCGGTTTGGCTCAGTGGATAGAGCATTGGGCTGCAGACTGAAGGGTCTCAGGTTCAATTCCGGTCAAGGGCATGTACCTTGGTTGCAGGCACATCCCCAGTAGGAGGTGTGCAGGAGGCAGCTGATGGATGTTTCTCTCTCATCAATCTTTCTAACTATCCCTCTAAAAAAAAATCAATACAATATATTTTTCTAAAAAAAACTAAAACGGACATTCAGATAAAATAAGTCAGCCTCAGAAGCAAAGCAATCTGATGCCAACAACAGCAACAAAAATAAACAAACAAGAAAGTTGATGTGAGTGGTGGGCAGAGGGAAGGATGGAGAGTAGGTACAGATGAAGCACAAACAGGAAGACGGAGCGGCAGGATCCAGGTGGGGTGAGGTCTGAGTAGTTGCTGTACACCTCTTTCTACTTTTCTCAGTGTCTGAACATTTCCAAAATAGAAGCTGGGGAGCACAGTGCCCCCACCTCGGCTGGCTCTTCCACAAAGAGCAAATGCTAATTTCCCCGCAGGACCTTTGGGCCCGGGTGAGTGGAGCCACTGCTGGACCCTCCGCTGCAGCACCCAGGAAAGCGCCAATGACAGCACCTGGGGGACAGCCTTTAGTTTCCCCGCTGCAGGGCTCCAAGCCCAGGTCCGTGCCAGGCCCCGCAGGGGGGTGGCAGGTGAACAGCTGGCAGCCTCCGACCTCAGCAGGTCCAGTCCTTCATGGGGACACTTCTGCTCCTGAAGCTCCCACTCCCCGGAGAGCCCCAGGGTCCCTCTTTCTCCTTTTCATCTACTTAGAAGTTTCTAGAATCTAGTTCTGCCAATCAGGTTACTGAGGGTCAGTTGCATTTCTGTGGAGGCTGCAAGCATGCATGGATTGTTAAGGCCTTAAACAAAGGCATTGAGGTTAAACAATTAGACCTCAGAGATCAAGTCTGTTGCATGTAAAAAAAAATTTTTTTTTTTAATCTAAAAGAAACCACCATAGATTGAGACCAGAATAGAGGGATGGATAGATGGACAGATACCTAATAAATTAACTTCCTGAGTACTTACAGTTGTAGGAAGGCTCTACGTGGCTGAAAGCATTTTATACTTAAAATTAACTTATGGGGTTTTGTGATTACGACTCCCACTGAACAGATGGAGAAAACGAGGCACGCTAAGAGTGTTTTTAAGTGCTGTCCATTGTCCAGGTCAGTGCCAGAGCTGGAATTTGAACACAGGCAGTCTTGCTGCACACTTGATGTGTCTGGTTTTGCCCAATATGGCTTGTGGCTGAGCCAAGCGCACAGTCTGGCCAAAGAGCCTGCCCAAGTCCAGCCAAAAGCAGTGCCCCCAGTGACATCAGTCCCCTCCAGAGCCTGAGTACCCCACCTTCCCGACCGGCGCTGAGCAAAACTCACCAGAGAAGCCAACACCATGTGCCCTTCACCAAGTTCAAGACCCAGAGGACCATGACAGGTCAGCCCTCCACGTGGCCTGGGCTCAGGGACCATGGCCCGCTCAGCCTGAGAACTCCAACCACCCTGACGAATCTTAGTGGCAACTCAGACGTCAGAGAGGTTTCCCCCGCAGGCAGTGAGGGGAAGGCTCAAATGTGGGAGGTGAGTCACCGTGAAAACCCATAATAATAATAACGCCAGGCATGGACTCATGTCTCCGCCAAGCCAAACACATGGGGAGGGACGGAGGGGGTGCTGTATTTCAGTTTATAGATCTCTCAGGCCGTTTATGAGCTGGTGGTCTGTATCCTAAGTGGGCAGTATGGCCAATTCTGTTATATCTGGGCCCGTTCCAGGCCTCAATGGTTTGAAAGAAAAACCAACCCTACAGAATAACAGTGCCAGGCCCGCCATCCCCAGTTACAATTGTCTTCGATGGCTCTGTAAATCTACCCACTTTTCAGATGGCTGTGGGCCCAAACACTGTTCTTCAGCTGCAGCCCAGCTGTCCTTCCCTCAGCTGGTCCTGCATAAGCTCAACTCAGCAGCTCATTTCTCTTAAAGGTGATGGTGGGGCAGTGAGTGGGGGTGTCTCTGCTCAGGGAAAGCCCTCTGGCTCAAACTTTCTCAGTCCTTGCTGTGCATTAGAATCATCTAGACAAATATACCAGCTAGAGATGACTAAGACTCCTTCCCAAAATGTGGATTACTCCCCAAAACAGTCCCAAGTTGGGCACAGGAAGTGCTATTACCCCCTCACAAGTATTGAAAGGGGGTGGGG
This sequence comes from Lasiurus borealis, assembly GCA_004026805.1. NCBI lineage: Eukaryota > Metazoa > Chordata > Mammalia > Chiroptera > Vespertilionidae > Lasiurus > Lasiurus borealis. The sequence continues at coordinate 55,971 of PVJN01001908.1, read as the reverse complement.
AGTAGAGAGAATCATGATTGGTTCTAACTCTTGAGCATCAGAGACACCTGGGAGAAAGTCAAAGATGAGCATCCCCATCTCCTGGCCAACCCGATTTAGTAGGTCTTGGGTGGGACCCGGAAACCCATGTCTTTCAAAAGCAGCTTCCTATGCAGACTACAGGGAGCCGCATTGGGGAAACATGGCTTGACCAGGGTGTTCTTCCCTGGCCTTGGGAAGTGTTTCCTGCAGAGAGGCGGGCATAGTCTGATACCACCGTCCCTGCTCTCACCTTAGCCCCTCCCTCTCTCCCCTCCCCTCCCCAGTTTCCCTGAGAAGTGTGTTTTCAAGTGAGGTCCCTGACTGCAGCACCAGCATTATCTGGGAACTCCTTAGAAATGCACGTTCTTGGGCTCCATCCCAGACCCACCGAATCAGGAACTTTGGGATGGGAAGCAGCGCTCTGTTTCTGCGAGCCCCATGGCATGTCCTGAAGCAGGCTCCAGGTGAGGACACCTAACTGAGAAGACAGAGACGAATACTGTGATCTTGGATGCGATGCTTACTGTCTCTGACTCCGTTTCTGTAAGAGACCAGTGGTTCTTGATCTGTGTACAGCCCTTGAGAACTGGGGCACCTTCACCAATTTGACTTCTGATTTAAGAAGCTCAAATCCAAGGACTTAAGCAGAGCAAGTTTGCTATCGCTCCCTGAGTTCAGATGAGGAAACTGAGGCTCAAGAAGCAGTAATGGGACTTTGTCAGGGATGATCTTGTCCCAACAGATCTTGGACACGTTCTCCCAATGGGTGGGGTCAACCCAGGTCATTCTGAAGTCCATTGCTGGCTTTCCAGGACCCGGCCAGCTGCACATCACCCCTGCCCAGGCTGAGAGCTGTGAGTAGAGTTGTTGGAGATCCCCTAAGTCCAGTGGCTAAAGGACAGCTCACCTGGAGCCCCTGAACTGCCTTGGGAGTATAGGGGGAAGTGGGGGTGTTGCCTTCAATGGTTTATACTCTAAAGTGACAACAATGGATCAAACACAGGTGAGAGAGTTAAGGGGGTGAGAGGGGCCTTTGGATGGGGCCCTGGGTTCTTCTGGAGAGCAAATGTGTGCTTTGGTGCACATCACAGGCTTCATGTTCCATGGGGGAGATCCTGGCTAAGAGCCACAGAATTAAACTGGGTGCTAAAACCCTAGGAGTGGATACGCAAAATAAAAAAATCCATGATGAACAAAATATAAAATTTGAAGTAAGGGCAGAATCTAATACTTAGGTTTCACAACCCTACCTTATTGGCCATACCATAAGCTTGGCCCTTGTTCCAATAAAACTTTACTTACAACTAGTGGCCCGGTGCATGAAATTCATGCACATTAAAAGGGAATTAATTAGAGGAAATATTTTAATATTGTTATTCATTCTTTCTCTATAATAGAAGTGTTAGAGATGAAAATTAGTAAAATGTATACAAAAATCTTTCTTCTGTCAAGAGTCTGGGGCAAGCCATGGGAATTAGAGTCAAGTCCCTGCCCACCCACATGTGCCTTGAAATCGCGTGAGACTCAGACCTGGATTGCCCCACACCCATTGGGCTTGGGCTAGATCCAGATCCAGATCCAGACCCGGCAGGCCCCACCCCCCTCAAGCCCTGCTGGGTAGAGGGCATGGCCTCAGGTCACCTGGCCCAGCACTGGGGGGCGGGGAGGCATGGCCTGAGATCACCCATCAAGTCCTGCCAGGGAGATGGCAAAGCCTCAGTCCCCAGGTCCAGCGCCAGGACAGGGGGCACAGCCTGAGGCCCCCTAGCCTGGGCCAGGGCAGGGGCATGCTTGAGGTCCCCATCAATCCCTGCCAGATGGGGGTTGTGGCCTGAGGTCCCCTGTCAAGCCCCACCAGGAAGGGGGTACAGCCTCAAGTCCTCAGCCCCAGCCCAGCGCCATGCAGCCTCAGATCCCTGCTGATTGCTCATTAAGACTCCTTACGGGAACCCAGCCTCTGCTGTGGGCACAGCCATCTTGTGTTATGAGATCCCTGCCTCTGCTGTGGTACAGACATCTTGTTGTGGCGTGCAGTCAATTTGCATATTCCCTATTTATTAGATAGGATAACATGCCAACAGCAGGTGGTAGTTTCCAGTTTGTTTTTTAATATTATACTAAAACATTAACTTAACCTGAGTACCAAGAGTTTTGGAGCTCCCTTAAAATTTGCACCCAGTCTTGCCACTGCCCTATCGGCCCAAGTCCTGAGATGCCAGGCACCCCAGCAACGCCCAGCCCTGCTGCCCCAGGCAGCTCCCCATCCTCTCCTCACTTGGGGAGACTGTATATTTGCAGTGAACATTCCCGAGCACATTGCTGCTGACGGGGCAGAGCCCTTGCCAGGGGTATGCACATCAAAGTCTTTTCAACTTTAATGGTGTATGACATTTTTGAGACAAAATATCGTTCAGTTAATCATATTTTAATAGCTCTACCTTTATAAGCGGCCTGACTTGGAGTGTATACAGTAATATTTTAATTTCTTAGGTCTGATGAGCATCATTCTAACCAGGTATTCAGTTTCTCCACTTATAAATTTCGCTCCCAGATGTTGGATGCCAGGGAACTCTACAGAACAACTACACAAATATGATATTTAATATTGGATGTCAGTTTGGGTGTTCCACTCAATTTCCTGGAAAGAGCTCGAAACTCCGCTTATTTGGGGCAGAATGTCCAATCAGTTTCATACTCCGAGGCCCTGCCCGGATGGCCATGTAATACCGCATAACTAAGTTCTCTAATTTCTGAAATGCAAATTTGGAGCAGATGTAGGAAAAGTGTGTCATTTATTTCCAAATGCAACAGTTATCAAGCCGAGCAACCAGGAGGGATAGTTAGAGAGGGGCCAGCCCCCTAAAACAGGAGAATTGCTGGGTAGTGGACACTGTCCCTGGCAGGAAAGCACATGAGGGTGGCAAGCTTCATGCCTCCTATCAGCTACTGATGGGGGAGGCTAAACGGGACATGCAAGCCTGGGGCAAGTTTTGCATTTGACTTTGAATTAAAAAATAATAATAAGTGCCCTCGTCGATTTGCCTCAGTGGATAGAGCATCAGCCCAAGGACTGAAGGGTCCCACATTTAATTCTGGTCAAAGGCACGTACCATTTGTGGCTTGATCCCAGGCCCTGGTCGGGGCACATGTGGGAGGCAAACAATCAATGTGTCTCTCTCACATCGATGTTTCTCTCTGTCTCTCCTCCTCCTTTCCACTCTCTCTAAAAAACATCAATGGAAAAATATCCTCAGATAAAGATTAAACAATAACAACAAATAATAATAAGAAGAAACCCTAACCGGTTTGGCTCAGTGGATAGAGCGTTGGCCTGTAAACTGAAGGGTCCCAGGTTCAATTCCAGTCAAGGGCATGTGCCTTGGTTGAGGGCACAACCCCAGTAGGGGTGTGCAGGAGGCAACTGATCAATGTTTTTTTCTCATCGATGTTTCTGACTCTATCCCTCTCCCTTCCTCTCTGTGAAAAATCAATAAGATATATTTTTAAAAAAGAAGGAGGAGGGATGCCCCAGCAAAACAGTAGACAGCACACAATCCCACGCCTCATTTTAAACACGAGTCCTTTGATACAAGAGGGTGTCTCCAGTTGCCCAGTCACCCATTCTGGCTAAAACCCAGGCTCATTGACTTCCTCAGTCCAACTCGCTCTCAATTTTGGGGTTCATTTGTTCTGTGAGACTCATGGGAGCTTCTATTCTCGGCAGTGCCCTCTGAGTGAACTTGGTGTAGGCAGTCGGCTGAGAAAAATGCCTTGGGGTGTAGAAGCCACATGCCAAAACAATGCCACAGACAGCCTGTGCCTCTGGGGACCAGGGCCAGTGCTGGTGGCATGGCCAACAGAGGGATGTCTCTGGGTTGGAGGGCCTCTTTCCAGGGATGTTGTCTCTCATCAACTCATGCATTTCTCGGTGTGCCGATCCATGGAAGGAATGCACGACATCCGGAAGGAGTCCCTCGGATGATGCAGACAGGATGGAGGGAATTAGGAATTAAGACACCTCCAGAAAAATTGGGGTATTTCGTCCTGCTCTTGCTCCAGGCAGAACCAAGACAAGGTGACAAGAGGGCCCTCCTGAGGAACCCAATAGGGACACCAGTGACGTGGAAGGCAGGAGGTTCCTGGTCTAGCCCCATCTCTTCTGTGACCTTGGGCAACTCATGCCCCTCTCCGAGCCTCAGTTTCCCCTCCTGTCAAAGAAGGAGGTTGGACGCTGCAGCTGAGAAGTCCCTTCCAGCTCTAAGGAGAGTTCTGTCTCTCCTCCCCCGGGGGGTGATGGTGGAGGATGCAGACAAAGGCCCCTCATCGTTTTCTTCCAGGAGAGAAAGGAACGTGAGTCCTTTGCGTGTTTGGCCCCAAGTAGTGCTTAAGGAGTCACAGCTGCAGTGCCATATGGGGGAAGTGTGTGGGTGGTTCTGGCCTTTCCTGCCGCTTTCATTCTTGGTCGGGCCAAGTTCAGGAGCATCCTCACTCTCCCTCTGCCAGAGTATCGAGTCACCTCCCTTCCCTTTCCCCTCCCTCCCGCCCCCCCCCCATCGCTTCTCCCCTTCTTTCCAGACCCCAAGCAGCCTAACCTCTGCTGCGGCAGCCTCGCTGCGGGAAGCGGACCACTCAAGTCTCCCGGTTGTCTGGGGGGTCTGCTGCTAATTGGATTGTAAAAGATGATCCTGCCGCACAGCTGTCTGCAGAGCTGGGCCCAGGGATGGGGGATAAATGAAATGCAGACAGTGGGGCGGGGTTACCTGCTAAATAAAATGCTGTGCAAGGCTCAGACCCCAAAAGTTGGAGAAGAGCAGAGGAGAGGCAATAAGAAACTTCAACTGGATGCCCCAGTCGGCTGCTGAAACCATCCCTCCCCTGCAGACCTCCTCATGCCCCCCCCCCCCAGCTCCCGGGAGTCTACACATCAAAGCTGCCAGAGCTTCTTTCGCCCCGACTATTAGAACCCTGCTCCCTGGGACCTTTTAGCAGCTGAGCCAAGGGTGTCCTGCACCTTTGGTCCCATGAGGCCCAGGTCTGGCTGCCATTGCTGGCCATTGGTTTATTCAGTTACTCACTTTAGAATCACTTATGTAATGAGAATCTCCAACCTTCTGGCTCTAAGCTGAGCCATAGGAATTAAACAGATAATGTGGACAAGGCAGCAGCCCTCCTACCTGTTGGCCAGTCTTCATAGTAGGAGAACCCCATGTTTAATTAGGGGCTTCATCAGAATTAAAGTGTACATTTCCCAGCCTCTCTTGCAGCTAGCTGTGGCCATGTGATTACATGCTGGCCAATCAGATTAAGCCGACTGTGTCAGGGCCTTCCTTTAAATAACAGCACAGCTAACCTAAGCCACTGGCCCTTTCCTCTCAGAGGTCTTCGTTCCTGCTGACTGGAATGCAGACGTGATGGCTGGGGCTGAAATGGCCATCTTGGGCAAAGTGACTCTGGGCAAAGAGGTCCCATTGGTACATTAATAGGACAGATGACACCAGCCAGCATAGCTCAGTGGTTACATGTCAACCTATGAACCAGGAGGTCACAGTTTGATTACAGATCAGGACACCTCACCAGTTGGGGATGTGCAAGAGGCAGACGATCAGTGATTCTCTCTCATTATTGTTGTTTCTGACTCTCTCTCCATCTCACTTCTTCTCTGAAATCAATAAAAATACAGTGGTACCTCGAGATATGAGTGCCCTAACATACGAGATTTTTGAGATACGAGCCGTTGAGCGAGTGATTTTTGCTTTGAAATATGAGCAACATTTGAGATAGGAGCAATCTCAAGCATCGGCCGGCTACACACGACCCACCAGTTTACCGCGACTCGAGCGTCTCATAGTTTCCCACACCTCAAGGTTACGGAACGAATTAAACTCGTATCTCGATGTACCACTATATATGTGTGTGTGTGTTTTTAAAGATACATGACGTCATGTCCCTGGAGATGGTGCCAAGGAGAAGTGCCACACCCTGACCTGCCTTCCTCCAGACTTTCGTGTGAAAGGGGGGTGGGATGCCTTCTTTAAGCAACTGTTACTTTGGGTTTTCATTGTTTCTAGCTGAAGATAACCAAAACCTGTAATGTGCTAACACTATTATATACCAGGTAATGGTGTAGACCATCATATGCATGTGGTAATGCCTCTCCATCAGGGGCCTACAGCAGTAGCTACACAGAGGGAACCCCCTGGCTGGTCTTGGGAACCTGATGAGGCTTCTCTTCTTTTCTTGATGATTTTTATTTTGAGAGAAAGGAGAGGGAGAGAGAGAAACATCCGTTTGAGAGCAAACATCAATTGGCTGCCTCCTGCACACACGCTACTGGGGGTTGAGCCCACAACCCGTGCATGTGCCCTGACTGGGAATCAAACTGGCAACCCTTTGGTGCCAGGAACAAAGCCCAACCAACTGAGCCACAGTGACCAGGGCACCAGATGGGACTTTTTCCAGGAGGCTGTCCATGGCTGGGACCTGCAGGGAGCGTTAGCCAGTTAGGGATGTGCAGGAGGCAGCCGATCAATGGTTCTCTCTCATTTCTGGGTCAGGGCAGGCGAAAGGGCATTTCAGGAGAAGGGAGGCCAGTATGGTCTATTGGGGGAAGCACTGGGTCCTTCCGGAAGGTGGGGACCCTCTGCTCTGAATCTGTGAAATGCAAGGATGTTATCCTGATTCAAAGGAAGAGGCTCATTACTTATAATACAATATCATTTGGCTGCCAGGGGTGAAATGTGACCTGATTTTAAAGACTAGTAAAAAGCTGATAATAGGCTCATGCAGAAATTCACAATTGGGGATCTCAGCCTCCAGGAGTGACTTCTAGGCTCAGAGTTGGATGGTTTGCATCCTTCGATGGGACAGTCCCCTTCTTTCCTGAATGCCAGCAAGTCCCCAGAGCACCGAGGAAGGGAGGGGCCACCTCACTGCCAGGTTCAGTGAAACCCATGGCTGTCTTTGCGCAGACACCAATATGCCATCTGAGTGAAGGGTCCAGCCTGAAGGACCGCAGGCCAGCTATGGAGCAAAAGCTCCTTTCTGGATCCTGTGGTCACCCATGTCCAGCTCGGTCCCAGGACACTCCAAGGCATTCTGGGAAGAGAGAGCCTAGAACAGCCATCTGGGCATAGGAAAGCAACTCGAGAAGGGAGGCAGAGGCCAGGCAGACAGCAACACTGACTCTCTGAGCAGAGAGCCTCTCTGAGGAGGGGTCTGTGTTGTGAAACAGCCGGTGTGGTCTATTTGTATGAGCAGATTGATGCTCCTTCTAAGTTGTGGTCAATATGAAAAACCCGGGCTGGGTGTTGCCACCCCTGGGGCTGAGGCAGCAGTTTCTCTTTTTCCCAGATGAGAAACTGTCCCACAGCTCCTAGTACTGGAGTCGATGCAGCCCAGGCTGTCTGCCTGAAACCCGTGCTGCTGCCCGCTGTGCCAGGTTCTGCACCGCTCTGTGCATTTGAAAACGAAGATGAAAATGACCAGTGGGTCCTGAGCCCTCACTGTGCACTGAACCACAAACCCTCAGGACCCACGAGGACATGCAGCTGTGGCCTCTTCGACCCTTGTGGAATTCATCAAGCATGGTGACAGCTCAGCTCCTACTGGGAAGTGGCACCGAGTGAGCACCCAGCAGAGATCTGCAGTACAGATTGGCTGTGGGATACTGCTCAGCATCCAGGTACCAACCCATCCGGTAGCATCGTCGGCAGCTGACAGGCTTTTGTCACTCAGACAGAATAAGATAAAAGATAGGTATCCTGCATATAGAACCTCACTGGTATTGCCTACGTTCCCATTACATGTCCTGGTTATTGCCAAATAAGGTTTAGTGCGTGGAGACCATTATAGAGTCGCTCATCGGAAGATGCTTAAAGAAGCCCCCAGGAGTCAACATGATCACCTCCTCCTGCTACTCCTGAGGTTGTGGGGTGCAGCAGATGGATACTGGGTGTCCTCGAGGTTCCCCACCCTGGGATGCCAAGAGGACTCAGGATGACCGCTGCTCTCGAAGCCTTTCCTACCCAGAGAGCAGCCAGCCTCATCCAAGGGCACACTCCACACGACATGCACGCTGTCTGCAGGACCTCCACGGACCACCACCAGAGACTCCTCTTAGCACAGACGAGTTCAACGCTGGCAAAAAGCAAGGATGTGTGGCCGTGCTCGGGCCACCTCAGATGCATTTTCCTCCGGTGGATTATTAAATTACATGCATACTTAGGCGAAAACCATCATCTCCTCCCTGGTTTCAAAGGACATATTTCGGAGAGGTATTCCCATTCTGTTGTCATTTAAAACTAAAAATCAAGACATCGTTTTTGATGTTCGGGTAGTTCCTTCGGCAGAAATACACAGTGTGGTGTGTTACAATCATTTCTCCACCAGTTGTGCTTTAGATGTACTTGTAGGTATGTTTATTTGGTTTTCGACTGCGCTTTTTTTGCTTGAAAATCAGGATCACATGTCTAATCTCAAAGCACAGGCTAATCCCAGCTGGGATGTGAGTTTGGCAAGTGTTCCAACTGGTTTCACGTCACCAGATGGCTTCCATGGTGGGAAGGAGGGCGATTGGCAATTTTATCCTCTGCAGAAGACAGCTTTCTGTTGCTTCCCCCATATTGTTAGGAACAAACTATTTTCTCATTTGCAAACACACACACACACACACAACCCTGCCCTTTTATGGGAAAACTAGTTGGGCTCTGTGCATGTTATTCCACATGAAAGCACTTTTGCCTTCATTGTGGCTGCCTGATTACAAAGACAAGATCTTTAATTAAAATTGGTTTGGTGGTGTGTATTTCTTTCAAAGAAAACCATCGAAATAGCATTTGTGACTCATTACCTTCTTAACAGGGATGTTATCCTATTTGTCTCCTTGTTTCGCCCATTTTGATGGAGACGCCGGCCTTGAATGATAGGAATGTGCCAACGAGGAGCACATTCATCTGCACCCTGAGGTTGGCTTCCTGGTCCTGTGACTGTGACCTCGGAGTAGGTTTTGCCCTGGCAATATTTTGAGGGCATGCAAACCTCCAGGTCTTCAATGAGTTTAGGGGGGCAGGGCTGAAGCTCTTGCACACCAGCTGGCACCTTTTGGGTGGGCCCAGGGCTGAAGCAACAGGGAATGCCCCCACTCAGCTTGGTTAGAAGAGGAGGGAAGCAGGGGCTGATTTTCTCATTATCCCCACATGCCCAGGCTGGATTGGAGATCACATGGCTTTCGGGAACTGTTTCCAGCCGAGGAACAAGATTGCCTAGATCCGAAAGGCTGTCTAACATGTTAGCAAAATTAGTGCTTAGCAATATTTTTGAGAATTCTGTGGTTTGGGCGTTTTGTGTTTTTTCCCCTGCCAAAACAAGCTCACTAACTTCTTTGCTTCTCTGTTTGCTGCAAAGAAAAGCAAAGGGACTCCAAATCATTTGCACATTTCCTGTTGACAGCATCCCGCGCTAGCACGGTCCTAGAGGCGCACGGACGGGAGGCCGGCCTCCAACTTGGCTTTTAATTACAGGGTGACCCTGGCTGCCCACTCATCGGTGTTTCCCACCTGATCCCAGCGGCAGCCGCTCCTCCACCCCTCTCCTCCCACTCGAGTTTAGCCCTTGTACCGGGCGAAACTGAATCTGACTTTTCAAAGTGTGCAGGCATCTTCTGTAACTTCCCCCTCTCCACCTGGGTGCGACTAACCACGCTCCAATTTCTTGGGCAAGTAATGATGACAACAGCTAATTCAATGAGCACGTCCTATGTCCCAGGTCCTTGTTGAAAAGTTTTGTGTTCACTGATGCATTAAATCCTCACCAGACCTGAATTCTAGCGCTAAGGAGCTGTGTGACTTTCAGCAAGTTATTTAATCTCTCTGCACCTCAGGAAGACTTACCTGCTGGGAAAATAATGTGATTGACCTCATAATGCTGTCGAAAAAAATGGGATTAAATAAGAGGAGGACTGCATGCATTACAGACACCCCCTCAGCATGTTAGTAATTACTACCCCTAGGGTCCTAGAGCGCAGTAATTGCCCAGCGGCGCACAGTAACAGCAGCAGAGCTGGGAGCCCAGGCTTTTGATGACTACAGTGCTGTATTCAGACACGGCAGCTATAAAGTGTCATCGCTGTTTTCGGGGTATTTGCATGAACGGACTCCTTACACAAACATTGTTCATTGGCGCCTCGGGGGGGGGGGCGGCGGAGGGGGGCGCAGAGAGCTGCATGTAAGGGTAGCAAACACTGGGTCTCCTGAAGGGCAAGACCTACGTCTGTCTGTGCAAAAAGAAAATATTAACAGAGGAGTGTTTCTGGCCACCCCCTCCCCCACCTCTAGCACCTTGGGGTCAGGGGTCCAGTGGGGTATCAGAGTCATGGATAACGGCCCCAGCCCACCACTCTCCCGTGGGGCAACTCCACCAGGTTTCTTGGAGCATCTCAGTGGGTCGTGCTTGTCATGAATAACAGCCTTTGTTTTCTCTCCCTCCGTCTGTCCTCAGTCCCTCATTCCTGCTTGCTGGGATTCCCTCTTCCCAAGTAAACTATCCACGTCCAGGTCCTCTCCGGCTGTGTTTCTTGGGGGCCCAAACTTACACTCCGGGAGACAAGGAGTCAGGATCCCAGCTGAGACTCAGGCAGTGGCTCCTGTCACCCCGCACACCACGGAGGACTGAGCCCTCGCCTGTCTTCAAGAAGGACAAGTGCTTTCGCTTTAGGGGCGTTCGCCGGGAAATCACACTAATTTGCACCCCCTCTCGCTGGAGAGCAGGCCCGTCTCAGAGGTCTCTGCCTGCCTCTGCTGCGGCCCCAGCACAGCGGGAAAACCGCCTCCTGTCCAGCACGCCTTTTACTTACATGCTGGGTCATTTTTGGAGCGAGGTGACTCAAACAGCAGGGAGCCTCCCCGCTCCAACGGTGAAATGTGGGCACTGACGAGTGTGTGTCCTTGAATGACAACAAACACCCTGGGCCAGACAGCTCAGGTCAACGTGGGGCTGGCGCTGCCGCCTGACAGAGACGTGCAGTAGTCTCATCCCGACCTCCCTCCGTAGACCCAGCAAGGTGGCATCTTGTCCTGTGCTGGGACCTGTTTGTACAGCAGAGGGAAGCGGCACTTCCACCTGAGGAGAAGAGTGCAGTCCCCCAGTGCACCTGAAATCACTAATGCCCTGGGAGCCACAGCCCCTCGGCTCAACCGCAAGGCAGCCGAGTTCCCTGAAAGCAATCGGGTCTCAGCTCTTCCCCAGCTGCAGGCGCCGCCAGCAAGACTTCTCTCGGCCTCCGCCCTCTCCGAGAAGCCTTTCGCCAGATGAGGTTATTTTCTGAATTAGCTATTTGTTCAGGTGGTCCCATATTCCAAGGGTCCGGCATGACAGAGAGTGAAGTTTTGTCCCCTCCCATCCTTCCTCCGGACCACTGATCTCCTGAATGCGACCTGGGCCGCCCATCATCAGCCTTCGGAGCCCACGGACACCACAAAACCATCAACCACGCGTCTCGCTCTTTCTTCCAGGAGAGAGCTTCGCCAGCAGAGGGACGTGTGCCGCTTTCTATGTCATCTCTGTTGGAGCAAAGAGCCAGCACTTCTCTCCCAGACAAACAAGTTTGCCGCCCTCAGAAGAGCGCCCTGTTGGAAATCAAATAAAGGGTTTGTCCCAGCGAGGGCGGGTCCAGGTACAGCACGCAGCCTGTGGCCGCCGAGCCCGGAGCTGGCTGAAGAGCAGGCCGTGCGGTCCCCACCCTCCGGGTCGGCAGCCGTGAAAGGCCGCCTTTGTGACAGGGGAGGGATCAGACACGAGTCACAATGCTCTCTTGTCAGAGGGGCCTCCTGGAGCTGCCGGGCGGTTGCGGGGGAGGGGGGGGAGCGGGCAGCCCGGCAGGGCAGGGCAGAAGGAAGGGAGCAATTTTGTGGTGGTTTCCGTGGCCCAGTGGACCTGGTGGAGGCTCTCACGTTTCCAGGCCAGAGCTGGAGCCTGGGCTCCTTCTGCAACAGCCGTAGCCTTGGCTGCTGTAGAAAAGGTCCACAATGACATGCACCCAGACAAGAGAGAGACTGGATACAGATACAGATACAGATAAAGATGTAGATGCAGATGCAGATGTAGCTGTAGCTATAGAGATATAGAGAGAGCTAGAGCTAGAGACAGATATAGAGATAGAGATTTAATTTAAGAAATTGGCACATGTCAGGGAGGCCAGGAGTGCGAGTCACAGCAACATCACCCTCCCTGGGACACGCCAGTCCTGAGCGGGTTGGGGACCAGGGGCGGTTGGCTGGGGCTGGCCAGGAGAAGCCAGGCTCTCCGTGAGCTCCATGAGGACGAAACTCACGTGTGCAATCGCAGGTGACTCGCGTCTCCCTGTCACACTAACACTAAGTGCTTCACACATTTGGGGAGTATTATTCAGTGCGGGGCTGCTGGAGGGTCTGAAGCCGGGGCTAATTTCTTACCGTTTGTGGAGCCTCTAGTCACCAGACCCTTCAAGGCCCTGTCAGAACTGCTTTTGAAGGCAAATGCCACTCGCAAACGTTTCAGCCGGTTCCCCGGCCGTACGGTTGGTTCCACGTGGAGCATGTGCAGAGGGCATTTCTTCAGAATTCCTCCCGAGGCCTCCGTTCCTCCGCGGTGGCATCGGAATGGCATGATCACTGGAAAGCCAACAGAGTGATTATTTTTGTTCACTCCAGTGGCATGAGAGTTTGGGATTTTTAGGTTGTCTTAGTGTTTCCCAAAGGCAAATCTATAATTGATTCCAAGGGGGAAAAAAAAAGGCCTGGCATTTAAAAAATCCTTTTCATGTGTCTCCGAAGCGTTTGACAGACACAAATTCTCAAAGCATTCCAGGGAAAAGCGGGGAGGAATTGTGTCCATTTGGAGAAGGAGACGCATTCTTGAGAGTGGAGTGAAACTTGAATTTGTCAAAAGAGGAACTTGGGGTTGGGGCTAAGACTCCCAGGTGGGGGTCCCGCCCCGTGCTGTCCCCTCTGAGTCTGACAAGGAACAGAGAGTGACATCCTGTAATGGTATGTCCTACAGACTCAAGAAGATGGATTCTGGAGCCAGACCGTCTGGGTTAGAGTCCTGCTCCTCCAGGTGCTAGCCACCTGACCCTGAGCAAGGTACTTAACCTTTTGACACCTCGGTTTCCTCATCTGTAAAATGGATGCAATGATCGTATGTAGCTGATTAAAGGAGTTAATACTTATACAGCGGCTAAGGCTCCTGTGCATAGTAAGTGCTCAATGAGCATAGCTGTGGCAATCCTTTCTCCCTGCGTGGTGTGTGATAACCCCATCGTCAGCCCTCAGGCAGGGTCCAATTCTAATGAGAAGTCAGCCCATGTGTTGATTTTCCTGGTGGCAGAAAGGCCAACAAATTATCAGGGCTCTGACATGCTCAGACATGGAGAATGATTGGTTAAAACCTTGAGGTGTCAACCAATCTCTTATGGTAATTCTCAGGGGGTGGGCTGAGCAGGCAGGAAGACACCAGCAGAGCGGCTCACAGCTCTGCTAGGTCCCCAGATCCCTGCAGGGAAGAGGGCACAGCCAGGGTCAGTGTCACTGGCCCTGCAACGATCAGGTTTGTGTGGGCATGGCCAGGCCGCAGTGTTGCTTTGAAGGTAACTGGTAGTTGTGGTTAGCATCCAGCCAGTTGGCTTTAAAGGGAATGACCCTCCATAATCCAAGTGAGCCTCATTCAACCAGGCAAAGGCCTTATGAGAAGAACCTGCCTCAGGACGGTAATAGCAGCTCCCACCTGTTTCCTGCGCTACAGATTTGACTTGCCAGCCCCACTATGACATGTGCCAATTTCTTAAGTTAAATCTCTATCTCTATATCTTTCTCTAGCTCTAGCTCTAGCTCTAGCTCTAGCTCTAGCTCTAGCTCTATATCTATATCTCTACAGCTACATCTACATCTTTATCTGTATCTGTATCTGTATCCAGCTCTCTTTTGTCTGGATGCATGTCATTCTGGACCTTTTCTACAGCAGCCAAGCCCACACCCTGCTGACCCCTCGTCTATCCTCTCCCTCTCCTTCACACTCTAGTTTTGTTTCCAAGGCATATGAAACAGAGCAGTTTTCAACGACAACGTCTGTCATCTTAACACAGGTGAGGAGGGTCTTTGAACAGCTATTGTTGGTTAAATGTGGCCTCTCCCTCACCCCTGAAGCCTGGGAATATCACCTTACTTGGAAAAAGAGTCTTTTCAGGGTCTTAGGAATCTTAAAATGTGGTCATCCTGGGTGAGGGTAGACCCTAAATCCCATGACAGTGTCCTTCTAAGAAGCAGGTGAAGAAGGAAGGACACAGAGAAAAAGGAGAAGGCCATGTGAAGACAGAGGCGGACAGAAGTGATGTGGCCACAAGCCAAGGGACACCTGGAGCCATTAGGAGCTGCAAGAAGCAAAAGGATCCTGCTGAGGCCTTGGTTTTGGACTTCTGGCTTCTGAGAATAAATCTCTGCTGTTTTAAGTCACCGTGTTTGGCTTTGGCAGCCACAGGACTCTCACACACTTGGGTTCATGTCTTCCTCTGCCAGCCTGGAGACCTTTGTCTCCTCTCTGCTGAGGAGTGTGGTTCCACGGAAGAAGTATGGGATGAGCAACCCAGGATAGTTTCTACCACGCAAAGTCCTCAGATCCCCCTACTTCTCTGAATGCACCCACCACCACCCACCCATCGGGGTCACTCTGATGACTCTGGCCCACGTCCCAGGCGGCCTTCTCTATCCTCTCAGGCATTCCTTCTGAGAGCCTGGATCCTAGGGGTGGACAGCGAATCCCTCTACCTAGGGCTTAGGCGACCCCCCATGCCTGCATCAGGGGTCCTGCCTCTTGGTATTGAGGGCGGGTGGTTAGAATGGAGGGACACTCTGGTCGCCTCACAGCCTCCAAACCATCGGATGCCATGGACCCAGAGGACTTATTCTGGAAATCGGAAGCTTTCTCTCTGCATTCCTGCCATAACACCCTAATCCCTCCAATCGTGATCTGCTGCCTCTCAAGGAAAGGCCGGACACTAATATGTGCTCAGTGGCAAGCTACACAGAGCTGCCGAGCGCAGTGGCTTAAAGAGCAAGAACGTCTCCGGTTCACACACTCGGAAAAGAAATCCAGGCGAGATGGTTCCGGGAGGGAGTGCAAGTAACTCAGGACTCTCAGACCAGGGCCCTTTGCGCCTCTGCCCTGCTCCCCTTTGCACACCAATCTTTATGCCACAAGGCAGCTGACGGAGCTGAGAACAGCAGTGACAGCCCGCCCTGTGCCACACAACTCCCTCTCCCTGGCCCATTTAATCCTCATAACCCTCCAGAGTTGGCCCGTCTTACAGAGTTGAAAGCAGACATGGTGGGTAATCCTCATAACCCTCCAGAGTTGGCCCGTCTTACAGAGTTGAAAGCAGACGTGGTGGGTGGCAGAACTTGCCCGCAGGGACACAAATACTATGTGGTGGAGAGGGGTTTGAACCCAGGCTGTGTCTCCAGAACCAGAGTTCCCCACAACTACCACAGCGATGTGAGCCCTCCTGCGTGTCCTGGCGAGACTTCTCAGCAAGCTGCGCTGTCCTCCTCAAAGGAAAGTGTCTCCTCCACTTGCACCCTTCTTTCTCGCTTGGGATGGAGGTAGAAGGACGTGATGGAGGATTCTCATCTTGCTCCTCCCGAGCTATGTGACCTTGAGCAACCTACTCATCTCTCGGAGCCTCGGTTTCCTCTCGAATGAAATGAGGATGAATGATACGCCTTCTGACATGGAAGCTCTTGGCACAGTGCTTGCTCCACAGCGACAGCTCGATAAGAGGTAGCGGCTGCTTCTGAGCTGTCCAGAACAGGTTGTCCACACTGAACATTCATACTGGTTCAATGTCACAGGAATGAAGTGGAGTCCCAAGATGAGCAGTTGGCTGCCATTGGAAGATTATGAAAACCACATTGTAGTGCACGTCTTTCCAGGGACCTCGGCTCTGAGACCACCTGGTGCTGGCTGTGGGCAAAGAAAAGGTAGAAGTTGTTTTCATAGCTACCTGATTGCAATGCCTAATTTTTTAAAAATGTTGTCAAAGCCCAACCAAAACACAGCTCTGATGGGATATATGTGTATCTAACCCTCCCCTTTCACAGACATATATATTCATGTTAGGAGCTAATGTCTTCATGTAAAAATAAATCTGATACCTTACTCTGCGTGGAATGATTGCAAATCAAATTTACCATGATATGGAACTAATTTCTACAACATGTCTCTTCAAGCGGGGTCCATCAGATTCCGAGAGAGGAAAATCCCTGCTCAGTTCTAGGCGTGTTTCCAGGTGGAGTACCCTCTGTCCCGAGCAGCCCGCCTCTCTCCGTTCAGTTTTCGCTGAGAACAGGAGTTAAGCGATCTTTGGACACTAAGAGATGTCTGTGCCCTGGCCTTCTGGCTTGGCTGCAGTGTCATCCCATACCCAGCAGGTTGCAGGTTTGATCCTTGTCAGGGCACATACCTAGACATACCTAGGCTGTAGGTTCGATTCCCAGTCTGTGGGTTCGTATGGGAGGCAACCAGTCCATATTTCTCTTTCTCCCCTCTATGTCCTCTCCTTAAAAAGTAATGAACTATCCATTAAAATAAAAATATATTTTAATCTAGTGAGTCTCAACCTTCCAGAATCTCTGTGCTTGGCTTCTGCTTCTCCTCCTAGGACCTGTGGGAAGTATTGCAGAGCAGAGCACTGTGGGGGTTGGGTAGAGGCTATGGAAAGACCATGGGGGCTTCTGTATAAAGAATCATCCTGAAATATAGGGGTTTAAAACAACAGTCATGTACTTCATTCACAAATGGACAATTTGGGGGGGGGGCTCATGTGGGGAACTCATTTCTGTCACCTCTGCTGGGCGGGGGACCTGGAGCTGGAGAACATGCTCACAAGACCTTAAACTCACATGGCTGGCAAGCTGGCTGGGAGCGCAACCAGAGCCCTAGCTGGGGCCTTGGGGCCTCTCCACATGGGCCTCCCCGTGGCTGCTTGAGCTTCCTTGCAGCATGGTGGCTGGGATTTGAGAATGAGTCCCAAAGCCTCAGAAATCACATCCTGCCACTTCTATTGTCCTCTTCTAGTAGAGGAAACCACAGAGCCTGACCAGACTTAGAGGGAGGGCACAAGCCAGGTGACCGGGCCTCTCCACCCTTCAGCTGTCATATTCTCACTGAGGGTTCAATGAAACATGAAAAGTGCCTGGCACTTAGTAGGTGCCACACAAGTGTCAGCAGTTGTTGAAGATACTTCTGCCCGAGGTTCCTGAGGTCGGGATCTGATCTGCCCCTGGGGTGTCCCTTCCACAAGGAGCTGGATCAGGATGTTGCAGCCAGGCACTGCCTGAGCGCCCAAAAGTGACCCCCAAAGGAAACAGGCAGAACCTTCTCAGCCCTCAGGACATGGCCTTTCCAGAGGGGCCATCAGACACTAAACAAAACGGTGAGGGCTGGGGCGGGCGCCTTGGAGGTGGGGCAGGCCCCCTGCTCAAGCAAGCTGCCAGCTGAATCCGGCTGAGGATGTGGAGACAGAGCCAGGGTGAACTAACTGGACCACTCACTCCCTGCAGCTCTGAGCCCCTCTCACCTCCTCCTCCCCTTCCCCAGACTTTGAGAAGCCCTGGAGCTGAGAGTTGAATGGTGTGCTCAGTAAGAGTCTGTGGGAAAATGACTCAACCTCTCCATGCCTCAGTTTCCCATCTGTAGAACAGGGATGATGGGGATGATAATTGTCCGGCCTCCTGGAATTGCCGGGGGGATGAACTGAATTAGTACATGGCAAATGCTGAGAATGGGTTCCCAGCTTTAGGAATCCCGGGAGCACTGTTGCGTTTTCAGACGTGGTGCTGTTCGCTGCATATGGGAAGGTCAGCTGCGAGAGGTCCCTATTGGTGTGTCCTGAGACCCAGAGGAAGATGGAGTCACAAGCTGGAATCCTGACCCCGAGGGTGGAGGCTGGGTTCCAAGAGACCTCAGGAGGCAAAGCCACCCTCACACTAAGCTCGAACCCTGAGCCAGTCAGGGAGCAGCTGATGTTGCAGCCCTGACCCAGCACAGTGGTGAGCGTTTCTCAGAAAAGGCTTCCACTCCCTTCCCTCAAAATGAACAAAACCCCAAACTCCACAGACACTGCCAGACACACACACGTACCACCCACACATACACACTCACACGACTGTCTAGAGCCCAAACCCTGCTCCACGTTGGTGGGATGGTTTACCCATTTAAGTCACTGAACCCCTTCTGTTTGTTTCATGAAAAAAAATTTGTTTTAGCCACAATGTTTGTTCTTTAAAGGAATGAAATAATTATAACAAGAAGAACCCTATGTAGGCTTGGATTTTTATCTTCGCGAGGACATAAAAAGCATAGATTACGTATTTTTATCTTCCTGAGGACATAAAGAGAATAGATTATATATGCTTTTTATGTCCTCGGGAAGATAAAAATCCAAGCCTACGTAGGGTTCCTCTTGTTATAATTATTTCATTCCTTTAAAGAACCAACATTGTGGCTAAACTTTAATATATCTTAATCAATACAACTGAATGAATTTTATTCCTTACCCCCTGATTTATCATGTCATATCTTTTATTTAACAATATATTCCTTTAGATAATCTGAATCTCTATCAGTTTTTTAGGACTGCCATAAAAAACATAATGCCACTAACTAGGGGTCTTAAAACAACAGAAATGTATTTTCTCACAGCTCCGGTGGCCAGAGCCTGGGACCACGGCATCAGCAGGCAGGGTCCTCCTGGAGGCTCCAGGGCAGAACCCGCCTAGTGCTTCTCTCTGCTTCTGGCGTCCTCGGTACATGGAGTCATCGCCCTGCCCCCTGCCTCTGCTGTCACATGGCCTCCCTGTGTCCTAATGCATTCTCCTCTCTGTGTCTGTCTCTGCCTTTTGTAAAACCACTTTCTTTGCCCAACTTTGTCTAAGCTGGACAAGCAGCCAGGACCTTGGGCATGAATCTGTTGTCCCAGGATATGTGGTCACCTTCCTGCCTGCACGTTTTTGAGGACGTAAATACCCAGAGAGGGTAAGTAACTTGCCCAATGTCATGGCTACTGGGGGAGCAGGGATGTGAACCCTCACATTACAGCTCCAGCGTCTGAGCTCACAGTGTTGGTGCTAAACTGCTTCCACCCTGGCTCTAAATGTCACGTGTCTAGAAGCTGTTGGTATTGCTGGATCTTCATTCAGTTTTCACCATGGCGAAGTACTCCACCGTATGCACACACCACAGTGTTCCGATCTGTTCCCCTAGGGCTTAGAGAGATCCACCTAGTGGCCCTGGCCTGGGATCTCCAAACTCCACGCTGATGAGTATCTCACAGTTCCATGCAGGACAAATGTGAGGGTTAGCGCTAACCTGCTCAGGTCAGCACTGAACTGCAGGATCTGTGTTTGGGGTCATGTGTGGATCATTTCTATGGAGCAGCCATGCTCTGGTTTGTGGAGGAGGGTGTGCCCTTGGGAATCCAAGCCGGGGGACCAAAACTAAGCCAACGTCTCTGGCCCATCTATCCAGGATGCAGGCCAGAGGGAGGTCTTAAATCTCGCTGCTGGCTCCATGCTCACACCCAGGGGTCCTGAGAGGGCAGGCCTTTAATGCAGAGGTTGAGGGCAAGGCGAGAAGGCCCTGAGGTGATCCTTAAGTCCTGGTGGACTCTGAGCATAAAATCCACTCTTCACAACCAGAGTGGACTCCTCAAGTGGGACTCAACCTCCAAAGATAGTCCCCAACAAGGCCGCTCTCCCTGCGGCACACCCGGCCGTCTACCCAGAGACAGAGCGCATTGCTCACGCTCAAGTCTAGGAAGCCCTCTCCCTGCTCTGGCCAAAGGGGTGATGGCTGGGACATCTGAACCAGATCTTCTTTTAAATTTACTTTATTGGGGTGGCATTATTTTTAAAAATATATATTTTATTGATTTTTCACAGAGAGGAAGGGAGAGAAAGTTAGAAACATCGATGAGAGAGAGACATCGATCAGTCGCCTCCTGCACGCCCCCTACTGGGGATGCGCCCGCAACCAATGTACATGCCCTTGACCAGAATGGAACCCGGGACCCTTCAGTCCGCAGGCCGATGCTCTATCCACTGAGCCAAACCGGTTTCGGCGGGATGGCATTATTTATTCTACATGAGCATATAGGTTACACGTGTGGATTACTAATTTATAAAACCTGTATATAGGACCATGTGCCCACCATCCATAGTCAAATCTCCTCCTGTCACCTCATATTAGGATGCCCTTTTTTCCCCTATCCCCCTCCCTCTGGAAACCACCACTGAAGAAGGCTGGAAGCTTCTACTTTTCCTCTGAGAATCCAGACACTCTAATATTAGAGGCTGGAGCCACGTGGCGAGGCCACAGGAAGGGAACTGAAGCACTTTGGTCAAAAGTCTCAGCAGAGCTCCCAGCCCCAGCTGTCAGCCGGTCAGCAAGCAGCTTGGACACCCAGCCCAGTGGATGCACATTAAGCATCACAGAGAGTTGAACATCTCAGCTGAGCCTGGCTGTCCACAGAATCATGAGAAAGAAGAAAAGGGTTATTGTTTTAAGCCACTAAGTTTTAGGATGGTCCCTTACACATTAAGAGATACAGAAACAGCCAGCTTCATGGCTCAGTGGTTGACCAGGAGGTCACGGTTTGATTCCCATCAGGGCACATGCACAGGTTGCAGGTTCGATCCCCAGTGTGAGGAGTGCAGGTGGCAGCCAATCAATGATTCTCATCACTGATGTTTCTATCTCTCCCTTTCCCCCTCTCTTCCTCTCTGAAATCAATCCTATATAAAAAAAAAAGAGAGAATATGCAAATTAACCCTCACACCCTCACAAGATGGCTGCTTATGACCAGCCAGTAGGGGGATTAGTGAGGGATGACTAAACAACTGAACAAGCAGGCTGCATGGGGCAACCAGGTCAGCAAGGGGATTAGTGAGGGATGACCAAATGACTGGACAGCAGGCTGTGTGGGCAACCAAGTCAGCAGGGGGCACAGTTAGGGAGAACCAGGCTAGCAGAGGGTGGCAGCTGGGGACGACCAGGCAGGCAGGTGAATGATTAGGAGCCAGCGGTCCAGGATTGTGAGAGGGATGTCCAACTAATGGTCATACATCCCCCATGGGGTCCCGGATTGGAGAGGGTACAGGCTGGGCTGAGGGGACCCCCTGCCCCTGCCATGCAAGAATTTCATGCACTGGGCCTTTAGTTAACATATAAAGAGCTATAGGAACAATATGCAAAAGAAATGCACATGGGATGCACCAAAAGACATACATACTAGAATATTCATAAGAGCACTCAGGAGTGGAACGAGTGAAGAACTTGTGTCACATTGTGCGATGGCTCCCTGCAAGAGCCCAGTAAGTCACAGGCACACAGCGCCTCGGGGAAACAGCACATACTGTGTGATTCCATTTGCACAACATCCAAGGAGAGGCAGAACTCCACTGCAGCCCGTGAGGAGAGTGGTCACCTCTGGCATCTCAGTCAGCTCAGGCTACTACACCACTGTGCCATCAACTGCAGGCCTCAAAAACAAGCATTTATTTCTCACAGTTCTGGAGGCTGAAGTCCAAGGTCAGGGTGCCAGCAAATTCAGTGTCTGGTGGGAGCCAGCTTCCTGATTCACAGACGGCGCCTTCTCTGTGTCCACACTTGGCAGAAGGTTCAGGGAGCTCCGTAGGGTCTCTTCTAAAAGGGCACCAACTTCATTCACAGGGGCTCCACCCTCATGACCTAGTCACTTCCGAAAGGCCTCACCTCCAAACACCATCCCACTGGGGGTTAAGATGTCAACATATGAATTTTGGGGAGTCACAGACATGGAGTCCATTGCAAGGCAGTGACTGGAAGGCGGGAAGGGGGGATTTGGGGGTGTATTGATCTGCATGCTGCTTATGGTGTGCATTGTCTTTGAGAAAACTCGTCCAGTTAATTTGCAGACTTCTCTGTGTACAAGTTACAGTTCAATAAATAGTTTAACTTTAAAAATGTAAATCAGATTTTTTTTTTCTGGTTATCTATTGCTGCATCATAAATTGTGCCAAATGTCATGGCTCTATTATTTCCCACAGTCTCTGCGGGTCAGAAATTCGAGAGCGGCTGGGCTTGGGTGGCTCTGGCTCAGGGTGTCTCATGTGGTCGCAGTCACATGGGGCTGGGCTGGGGTCATCGGGAGGCCTCTTCACTTACATGTCTGGCACCTGGGCTGGGAAGACATGTATAGCGGGGGCTGGAGCATCAGTGTCTCCCAACCCCTCTTATCTTTATGTGGCCTCGCTCTCCAGTGTGGGGCTTCTGAGCAGCCCGACTCCTTACGTGGCCATTTGAGGTTCCAAAGGTGTGTGTTCTGGACCAGGCAGGCAGAAGAGACCCCTCCCTTTCCCACCTGGCCCTGGGAGCCAGCAAGTGTCACTTCTGCCATATTCTATTTGTGGAGGCGGTCTCAAAAGCCTGCCCCCACACACAGGAGGGGCATGGAGACCTTACAGCCCTTCTGAGACAAAGAGCATCCGAGGATTCGCAGACATGTTTTAAAACCACCAACAAACCATATGCCCATCAAACACCTGTCATGGCTGACCATCACATTTAGAATAAAATCCACTTTTCATGGCCCAGCACACCAGCAGGATCACTCTGGGCCCTGCCCAGCTTCCCCACCTCCTTTTCTACTTTCTCCACCTCCTCAGCTCTCTACTCCCTCATCCCAGCCACTGGCCTTCCATGGATCCTGGGAGACCACAGGGCCTTTGCATATGCTGTTCCCTCTTGATAGATGCTCTTCTTCCTGATGTTTGTTTGCCTATCCCACTCCTTGTCATTCAAGCCTGGGTTCAAAGGGCACCCATTCCGATGTGCCCTCTGTTATCACACTCTATCTCACTGCCTGTTTTTACTTTCTTCATTGCCATTGATTGTATTCAAAATTAGCTTTCCTGTTGACTTCTCTATCTTGTTGCTAATTGTCTGCCTCACCCAACCAGAATGGAAGCTCCTTGTTAAAAGGCCTGGTGTTAGTAACTACAGGGTGTCCCCAGAAATGCACACACACTTTGAATAATGATAAAGGCAGTATTTATTAAAATACACTTCATTTTTAAAATGGGACAGACTCTACGGACATTGAGTAATTGTTTTGTCAATGCCTGTCTGCAAACTGATGTCCATTCTGCTCCAGGCACTGCTGACAACACGAAACAATGGAACCCCAAACATCAGGAAGCATTTTACTTGGTATTTGAGTGCATTTGTGCTCAATGGCTACTCTCAGCTCAGCGACTGCTGCTGGTTTGGGGGTGTAGACTTTATCCTTTAAATATCCCCATAAGACAACGTCTATAGGCATGAGGTCAGGCGAACGAGGAGGGTATTCTACAAAACCCCTTCGTCCAACCCACCTGTTTGGCAAAATCTCATCAAGGTAGGATGTTACATCGATGGTAGGGAGGGGGTGCCCCATCTTGCTGAAAATAAAACTCCTCATCTTCAAAGACCTCATAACAGAGGTCTGACATGACAGACTGTCTCAGCAAGTTCAAGTACATGGGACCAGTCACAGTAGCATCAAAAAAAGAATGGTCCAACTAATCCTCTTGACGACAAGCCACACCACACTGTGACTCCTGGTGAATTAACAGAATGTTCCATCACAACGTGTGGCTTCTCAGGTACCATAGTAGGTGCAATTGTGGCGGTTAATGGAACCATTTAATTTAAATGTAGCCTCGTCTCTCCACACGATCTTTGTTGGAAAGTGTGCATCTTCTACACATCTTGCCAAGTACCATTTGCAATACTCCGCTCTTCGGTCCAGATCATCCTCACTGATAGCATGGAATAATCTTGGAATGTCACTTTTCCAATGGCAGCGTTTCAAAATACGATGGACAGACGACTTTGAAATTCCTACATCCCGACTTGCTTGCCGCACAGGTTTTCCTGGACTTCGGTGGTACATTTCCAGGACCCTTTCTTGTTTTGTGGGATTTGTTGATGTCCTCGGTCTTCCGAAACGCTTCTTATGGACATTCTGAACAGTTCCATCCGCTTCAAACTTATCTCTAATTCGAGTAATGGTAAGTCGTGTAGGTGGATCTGTTTGAAACTCCCTCTTAAACTGTCCTTGTACTTCAACTGCGTTTTGAAATTTCCAGTAGCATTTTAGGATGAGTTTCCTTTGTTCAAAGTTTAGTCTGGTTGCCATCGTTAATTCCAATGGGTTAAATCTGGAAAGAAAGAAACATCAATTGAGCTATCCATTGTTAAGGTGTCTATTTTGGGGGACACCCTGTATGCACTTAATGAAAGGTAGATAGTAGAAGGACTAATAATACTAAAAGTAAAACTATTACATCCTTTTTAAAGTAGGTACTTGATACTGTTCCAGAAGCTAAGGACAGCAGAAGGGTGGGGTGTAGGGAGGCAGAGGCCAAAGCTTCCAGCTCATCCCAGACAGCTGGACAATGCTCGGCCAGTGCTGGGAATGAGCCCTCACAGGATACAGAGGAAAGGACCTACATTGTGTGTGTTGTATATGTTCGCCTCCTAGCATCCACTCCCCTTTTCTCATGTGTCTTCCTGATTGGGAAGTAAAAAAACTACATTTCCCAGACTTCCTGTAGCCTGGGAAAGTGTTGGATGTGAATGAGACTCAGCCAGTGAAAGATAGTCACCCAGGCCCAGAGGCAGAAGGGAGGCAGCCTGGAGCACAGCTCCCTGGGCTCTGTGGTGGGTGCGCACAGGCATGGGGACACCAGGTTTCCTGCAGCAGCTTTCCAGCATCCAGTCACCTGCCTGGGGGAGTCAGGAGGCACATGGCTGGTGACTTCCTGATCTGGGATGGCAGGCATGGCTGTGTTCTTGAATTCAGTATATCCAGCGGCCACCTTCCGCTTCCTGTTTGAGATAAACACACAGCTTTCTGGGCAGGACAATTCCATGTTGTTCCAGAATCGGTCTAAAGGTGCAGCTAGAACACAGCCCTCCAGCCTGTCTGTGAATTTGGAAGTCTATCACCCCTCATAGTAAGTCCCATTCCAGGCAAAATGCTCCCAAGGTGTCCTATCACCTGCCATGATGGGGAGGTCTGAGAAGATGGAGGGAGCGGAATCGTGCGGAATCCAGCCACTGTGTTTACAGGGACTTCAGCAGATCCCAAAGCATCCTGAGAAAGCAGGAGGCTCCAGCCCCCCCACCTTGAAGTTCCGGCCACAGACCACAGAGCATCCGGATGTGTGGAATGTTCAGATGACTCACTGCTCATCTTTTGACCCAGGTGATGAGTCTACATCTTGGTTGACTGCCTGCTTCACTGGTTTTACAGAACAGCAAGTACTTAATTCTTTACTTCTGCTAGATGGACATGGTTTAAAAAAAAAAAAAAAGGACTAGATCACTATGCAATCTAGCCCTGGCACTATAACTAACGCTGCTGTGCCAAATTGGATAAGCCACTTAGCCTTGCTGGTCTTCATATTTCTCACTGTAAAACGGGAGACAGAAACACAACCATCTCAGGTTTCCTCCTAGTTTTAAATGCCTGGATTCCTTTAAATGCCTAGTGGGTGTGCGTGTGTGTGTGTGTGTAACTCATCCTTATTGTCAGTGAATTGTGCACAGTTCTACCCCACCCACCCCTAACATGTTGGTTCCTACAAGTTCAGAAAGGGTGACTTCAATTTTTTTTAATGTTTCACCATGGAAAATATAAGTCAGGCATGCAAAGTAAAGAAATTACTATAACCAACCCCCACCTGCCCATTGCTAACATCAACAATTGATCAACTCACACCCAATCTCCTTTCTTCCCTGCCCTTTCCCACGTCCCTTTGCCCCTGGGTTATTTTGAAGTAAACCCCACCCGTGCCTATTAGTATCCTTAAAAGACAGGACAGAGCTGGTTTTGATGGTGATGCAATTGCTGGTCAAATGAAACATTGTGCATCCGAAAGCTGTCTTCAAATATGAGTCCCCTCTTCATCAATCCTGCATAGAAAAGGGCTCTTTGCAAGAGCAGATGCTCCAGGTGTCTAACCAACCGTATTCAGAAAGCTATCAACTCAAATGTGGAAACTGGGCAACTTATTTTATTTTATTTTTTTAAATATACTTTATTGATTTTTTTACAGAGAGAAAGGGAGAGATAGAGAGTTAGAAACATAGATAAGAGAGAAACATCAATCAACTGCCTCCTGAATGTCCCATACTAGGGATGTGCCTGCAACGAAGGTATATGCTCTTGACCGGAATCGAACCTGAGACCTTTCAGCCCGCAGGCCGACACTCTATCCACTGAGCCAAACCGGTTTCGGCAGGGCAACTTATTTTAATAGCCACCCAAGTCAGGCCTCATCTGCACCCATCATCTCCAGCGCCCTCTTCCTGCACGTGCAGAACTCCCCGCACCTGTCCATGTTCGAGGTCCGTGATGCAGGCGAGTGGATAACCAGGTCTCCTAAGGACGGAGGTTCTGTCACTGTCAGCCCTGTCGCTACCACTCAGACATGTGTGACTGCTCTGCGCCTCTATGGCCTCACCTGCAGGATGGGAATACTAATCTCAAAGTCTCCCTTCTAAGGCTGCTTTGGGGGCTGAGATGAGAGAACATGCAGCGGGGTGCCTGAGCCAGAGTGAGTGCCCTGGAAACTGTTCTCCTCGAACGTGCTCCTGTTTTCCAAACCGAGAGGAGGGCTCCTTGTGGCTGGATGCCTGGTGGGCCCATGTCAGTCTCCCCACGGGCCAGCTGGAGAAATCTGTTACACCCAGAGAACAGACCCAAATACGATGCCGAAAGGAAAAAGTCGTCCTCGTTAGCCTAATCTTTCTGGATTTTCTGCGATTTCCTCCGCCGCCTGAGCGAGCCTGACACAAGGAAGGCATTCAACCTGGCTTTCGTAGTGGAAGAAAGCACAGAAAAATACCTCTTAACAGAAAGAAGGTAGTTTGTGCAAGAACTGCAATTTCAAGGCCACGGAGGACACAATTGGAGTGTTGTACTCGGGGCTCCTCGCCGGAGCAGCCGGCTAGCCGGACAGAAATACACTCCTAACGTAACGACAGTTTGGGCCACAGATGCTCTCGCTGTGAGTAACAGGCAGTGTGCTTCCAAGCGTGCGTCAGGCTGCATGCATGCGTCATCTTGAGACCCTCCCAGCAACAGTAGCCAGGACGCCAGCCCCGCTGTGAATCCCGCTTCTGGTCCAATCCACGGTTTGTCCAACGAGGTGCTTTTGGACCCACTTGAGGCGAATGAATCTGAGCAGAATCATGCAGCAATGTGTCTGCCTTTGCCGCCTGCATTGCTCTTTCTCATCTTCACTCCCTGAAATTCCTCCGTAATTAATACATGTGCTGCCTAAAGAAACTCAAGCCCTTAATGCGCATGGTTAGAGCAATAAACCACATGCATATTTCCAGTAATCAACCAACAAAAAAAGACGTCTTGCAACATCATTTAATAGGAACTCCATTCGATGAAATCTGCTGAGTTTCTCCCTGTGCCCCGCCCTAGCCTGGATCCCAAAGTGACCTCGGAATTAGATCCCATGGTGCGTGCTTTCTGAAGGTGAGGGGGATCCTGGGGGTGCTGCTCCGTCAAGAGACAAGGGGATCAAACTAAGAAAGGGGATCATCTCATGAACCTCAAAGGCAGATAGCCGGGCCTCTGGAGAATAATACAGAATCCCCATTTCCCAGAAGAAGAAACAGAGCCCCAGAGATGGGTAGGACCTGGCCACCCATGGCCAACGTCCCACAGCTGTGAGTGACGTGTCATCATGCCACTCCCCTCTGCCCTCTCAGAGCTACAAACACCGCCAGAAATGGCCATGATGCGTGAAGACAAAGAAGAATGTCAGCTTCCCTCTCCTGGCCAGGACGGAGGCCCAAAGGCCTTCTGGGTTCCTGTCTGTTCTCAGATGGGTAGCAGGGAAGAAGGGGAGTGGTGCACTGGAAGGACAGCACCCCAGGACAGTGAGGGGCTGCTCTAAGAAGACAGTGTTGGGTACCTGGGTGGGTATGTGGAGGGTCTACAGGAAGGGTCTGCGGGATCTGCTCTTGCCCAACACAAGCCACATTATGTGACAGGAGCTCCGAGGATCTCTGGGAAGGACATCCATGCAGAAGGGATGGAGACTGGGTACCTGCCAGCTTGGAACCCAGGAAAGTTGGAGCGTGGCCAGCAGGCGTGGGGGTCCCGGCCTCTTTCCTCCAGGACACACCTGCCCTGCCTGAGGGGGTGGGAGTATTCGCCTCGTAATTAATCTACTTGCTTAGAGGCCTTAGGCAAACATTTAGACTGGGGACTCCCTTCTCTGGTTTGTCCAAATATTTGTAGATTGCGGGTCACCCACTCGCTTCCTACGTGGCTAAATTTGGGGTGGTTCAAGCCCACACAATTTTCATCGCTCCAGAGCTGCTTAAGGCCACTCTGAGCAGCATCAATGTGTCTGGAAACTTCTGGTTCCAACCAGGGCCACCCTGACATCCAGGATGTTGGGGGAGGGGAAAGTAGGTGATAAGATCAGGTTTGATGACCTTTTCTCATGTGGAGCTCTGTCTAGGACCCCTCACAGCAGTGTCTCAGCTGCTCTGGGCAACTCTGGGCCCAGCAGGGTTCAAGGAAGAGGACCCTGTAGCCTCGACACAGGGAAATAGGTTCCCCAAACTGGTGGGCACAGCTGGTGATGGTTCAGGCCTCATTCAAACTTGGAGGTGCCCAACACTGGCCTCCAAATCTCCCACAGCCTCTGACACAAATGGCGTCATTCATTTATCCACTTCAGCAGTGCATACATTAATCCCACCAGGACCTTCCTCCCCCGGACCAGGAGCTGGGATACAGCCTTCATTCACACTAGCATCTGATCTCATCTCTTGTGCCTTCTAGAAGGAAGTCAGACTTCTCCCTTATTATATACTTGAGGCTACTGAGGTGCAGAGAGGTTAGGTGCCCCCCACCTACCCACCCAAGACCACATAGCACAAATAGAGCCACTTTAGAAGCCAGAATTGTCAACCCCACCAGCTGCCGTGCCACCTTCTGACAACCAACCTTACCCAGGGCTTTCTCCCTCCAAACCAGGCAAGTGGGCTATGGGGGAGGGGGATACTCCAAACTTGGGAGCTGAGACCAGACCATGGATAGGAACACCCTCCTGCCGCTTAGCGCAATCGCTCCTGGGTGGCTCAGTGCACCCTGAGGCAGCACCTCTGGGGCCTCAGGAAGCAGCGTGCCCAGCGGCCAGGCCTGGGAGCCGGGAGGCACCGGCAGAGCAGGAAAGGACCTGGAAGCCACTGGTCCTGCCTGGGGTCTCCTGAAGGCCAGAGCCTGTATTTAGTTCTCCGGGGTAAATAACAGCTCTGGTTTCTGCTAAAAGGATTCATTCCCAGAACACAATAATTTTCATCTCCTCCTCGCTACAACCCGTAGTTTATGGCTAAATATACGCCTTAATGAGCGTAGCTGGCCTGATAGCGTCGTTAAGGAGATATTTGACCTTGGGTTTAATTGCAGGATGGAATAAGTGGCTGGGACGTGCAGAGGGGCTCTGCCAGCTCCAAGGTGGTTCCAGGCTCGGCCTGGCATCCACCAGACCCAGAGAAAGTGGTGCCGGTGAAGAAAGTGGCTCCCACGGTGCCCAGCCTGCCAAAACGTGCGAATGCTGAGGAGCCGAGTACAATGGTGCAGTCCTTGACCAGGGGCTGAACCGGACCCCTGCTTTGTGGGTGGATAAAGGCAACTGCTAACCCCACAGAGTGGCCCTCCCTCCATCTTTTCACCTGGATGCCTGCTTTCCAAAACTCCCCAGAAAGAAAGCCACCCTGCCTCCATGGCCAGAACGCAAGGCCCAGTAACTGGGCATTCAGTTTGCTCAGGAGGCGCCTCACCACCAATCGCGACAGACTAAACACCAGCTTGAAGTGTTTCCAACACAAACCTCCTATCAGTCAGACTGGTGAGGGCGCAGGAGAGGGGACGGGGCGAGGGGTGGCCAGGCACCTGCTGGAGGCTACGGAGAGAGTAAAGTAGGCGCTGGCAGACAAATTGGTGACCTGGAGCAAA
The DNA here is from genome assembly GCA_004026805.1 of Lasiurus borealis. Taxonomy (NCBI): domain Eukaryota; kingdom Metazoa; phylum Chordata; class Mammalia; order Chiroptera; family Vespertilionidae; genus Lasiurus; species Lasiurus borealis. The sequence goes on along the minus strand of PVJN01001908.1, from coordinate 25,850 downwards.
GCAGCAAGTGGGGAGGGAGGGGCTCAGCGAAGCAAAGGCTCCGGCCTGAGCCAGGCCTGCACCCCGCACTTCTGCCTGAAAACATGTCCCAGCTGGAGCCTGTGACCTCGTAGCCTGCAGGAGAGGGGGCAGATTCTGGCCTGCGGCAGTGCTGGGTGCCTCGCGCCTACACCCCTTCTGGCTTGGATTTTTCTCTCTGCTGCTCAGTGTCAGGGCTACAGAACCGTCAGGGGCGTGTCAGCTCAATGCACCGGCTTGAGTAATGGCAGCGCTGGGGAAGAAGGGGATGCCAAAAGCGGTGCTTTGGGCCCCATTTGTTGGATTTAGGGGTTCTTATTTGGGAGGGAAGGTGGAAGGGGCTTCGAGCTGTGCCGGTGCCGCTCGGCCCCCACATGTACCCACACACCTGGCTCTGCACCTCCCGCCTGGAGAGCCTTGGATCTGGAGTTAAGAACAAGCCCCCACACACAAGTCCACTGACTCATCACCTGAGACACAGGGGGCATACGACTCAAACTCCCAACCCCTCCAAGCCCTCTCCCCACCCCCTACTCCCAGGGGTGGGCACGGAGCCCCAAGGTGCAGAGGAGCGGCATGTAGTCTTCCAATGACGTCTTCTCCTCTTTAACTCGCCCCCACACGGACAAACTCTACCTAGACTCGGGGCTCAGGACGGATGAGTCAGCCCTCGGACTCTGTGCCTGGGAAAGCAAGCCCCGCACAGAACTCTCAGCAGCCTGGGGATGACCCCGACTTTCCTGCTTTCTTGAGAGCTGTTTCTTTCTTTGGTCCCCTGGAATTCTTTACTGTTGGGGGGGGGTGCCAGGCTGGTCGCCTGGTCAGGGGGAGCCTGTCTTTCGAAGCCTTTCTGAAGAATGAGTCTGCTTTGTAGTGAGGAGGGAAGCGGAGATTCCACGAGGGGAAGATGTGGCCCCCAAGGTGGCTGCTAGACCCCTCGGGTGGCAGCGTGTGTGCTCTGGGCCGCTGCCTGGCACCTGCCCGGCCGACCCAGAACGGGTGCGAAAGGCAGGAGCCCGACTTGGCAGGCGGCAGGCATGGTGGCGAAGTGCTGTGCGGTGTGCCGAGAAAAGGCCCTGCACAGACCACTGGGCTGCCATGCCGGGTCCCTGCCTCATCCTCGCGTTGCCGAGGGAGACACAGGCGCGCGGGGTATGGGAAGGAGCAGGGTGCGTTCCCAAGAGGAAGCTCCAGGCCCTGATCCCAGCGGCACAGAACCGGGCTCTGGGCGGCGGCCGGTGGCCGCGTCCCTGCTCTCTCCAGCATCCCGCCTTCCCTCCCTCTCCTCCCCGGTCCTCCCTTCCCCGCACTGTCTACCCAAAGAACTGGAGGCAGCAGCGGGCGCCACCGCAGTCCCTTCCCACCCGCGGAGGAACCGGGCGGCGGGCGTGGAGAAAGAAAAAAAAATTGTCATCTGGGGCTGGGGGGCTGGACGGCCCTCGCAAAGCCGGCTGCTTCCCGGGGAGCGGAGTGAAACCACTCACCGGGGCCAGCACGCACGTGTCCAAGCTCAGGCGAACCCTATTATTTTACAAAGGAAAGAGGCCGGGGTGGGGGGATGCAGGCGGTGGCGGGGCGGCGGGAGACGGGGTGACTCCCACGCGCCTGTTCTCTTAAGAAGCACCGAGGCGCTGCCGGACCCAAACGAGGGTTTTCTTGTCCCCGAATCTGCCGGTGCCGCTGCCGGCTGCCGGCGGGGAGGGAGGGAGCCGATGGCAGAGATTCCCGACGCGCAGGGGCAGGAGCAGGGGCGGGGGGAGGAGACACCAGGGCACCTCGTTCGACTGAAGGGGGGTTCTGCTAACGGTCCGGAGCGGGCCCAGCGGGCCCAGCGGGCGCGCGCCCTTTGATTGGGCCGGGGACGCGAGTCCCGGTGGCCGCGGCGCGATCGGCGGGCTGTTTGTAATTCCACCCTTTTTCCATGAACATAAACACCACTTGAACAAAAATATACACGGCCACCTACTTCGCCAGGAGAGACGGCCCCGCGCCCACCAGCCCGCGCGCTGCCGCCGGCCGGGCCCTGCCCTGCGCGGGGGCTCCCCGGGCCGCCGGGCCCCCACGGCGCGGACCCGGGCTGAGGCCGCCTCGGGGCGGCTTTGAAGTCTCCCTCCGCGCGGCTCGAGGGAGCCCCCACCCCACCCCGCCCCCCACCGTGCAGCTTGTCCTCCCAGCTGGCGGCCGCCGCGGCCCGGCCGAGGTGCTGAGTTGTCAACGTAAATTCCTCGTTAAGCCACTTGTTGATAAAGCCTCCGGGCGACGCGGCTCCTTCTACCTGCGCGCCCCGCCCCCACGCAGCCGCGCCGCGCTCGCGGCGGGGGGACCCCCGGGCGGCCGGGCCGGGCTGAGCGGAGGGCGGTGGGCCGCGCGGCCTTGCAGCCGGACGCCCGTCGGGCCGCCGGGGGAAGCTGGGGTGGGGTGGGGTGCGCGCCGCCGGGGTGCGGCGGCGGGTCTGGTGGAGAAGCCCGCGGTGGGGCGGGGTCCGGGGCCCGCCGAGGCGGACGCAGGGCCTGCAGAGCCCGCGGTCCCGCCGTTCTGCTGCCGGTTTCTCGCGCCCACACCCCCCGCACGTGTGCGTGTGCACACCGTCCGTCAGCCGGAGGCCTGGGCCGGGGCTGCGCCCCTCCGCCGCTCTCAGAACCCCCCGCGGGATCCTCCCGCGGCCTCCCGAAGGAGCAGTCGGCGTTTGGGGGGTTTCCGTGGGTACCGGCCCGCCCCGCCCAGGGCCTCCGGGTCCTGAGGTCCGGGCCCCAGGCAGGTGGAGCGCTGAGCTCGTTTCCCGCAGAATTAGGGCCCGAGCACCGCGGCTGCACACACCCCGCGCAGGCCCCGCGGTGCCTTCCCCCTGGGCGCACCGCGCCGTCCTGGGGACCCGCGGTTTTCTATCGCCCGGGGAGCCACGTCCTGAGCCATCGTGCTTTCAATGCCCCGGGTTTGCAGGAGGGTGAGGGTGAGGGTAGGGGCAACGGGTTCGAAGCCCCCAGTTTCCTGGGCCGTAAATTCCGATCTAGACGTCCCCCGCCAACGCCAGCCTAGGTTGCAGGCAGGGTGCGGTCCCTTTTTCCCTCCCTCTCTCTGCGGGCGCCCGAGGAGCTGAGGCAAATCCCACCCCAGTCCCAGGAGGGTGTCGGAGCCCCGGTTCCGAAGGCACCTCTGCAGGAGCACGAGGCCGAAGTGCACCCGGGGACCCAGGCAGGGCCCCGGCAGCGCCCACCTCCCTCCCTCGCCGGGGAGTTGGGGACCTGCAGCCCCGACGTCCTCCGCCGGCGCCCAGGAGCCGCCCTCGCCGGGGAGAAGGGCGGGATACCCGCCGCGCTCAGGCCTGCAGAGCCCAGCGTCGGGTGAAATACTCGCTCGCTGCGTCGCAGAACCGGCGCCGCCGTCTGGAGCCGGGTTTGCCGGCGCCGCCCGGGCCTCGGTGGACTCGGAGCCGCCTCACGGCCGGAGCGCGGAGTGGGAGGGATTCGGCGCCTGAACCCCGCGGCCGCGGCCTGGCCACGCGGGGAGCGACCTGCGCCCCGTGCTCCTGCGAACGCCCCGGCACCGCCTCGGCCGAAAGCCAGCCAGCCGTGCGCCGGTTCCCGTCCGGAGGCGACGCCGCCAACAGACTCAGCCCGACGGGAAAGCCGAAGCGAGTCCGGGCGGCTTCGGGGGCCGGAGAGAGCGCGCGGGGCAGCCGGAGGGTGGGGAGGGCCGCCGCCCCGCAGCGGGTCCCGCAGAGAGCGCTGCTCGGCGAATTCGCGGAGGAAAACGCGGGCGCGGCGGCCCCGGGGTGCTGGGCCGCTGACTCCTGGGCTCCCTCAGCGGCGGGTTTGATTCCCCACGGAGTCCGTTTTCGCGGCGAATGGAACGGGTCTCCGCGCACGGGGGAGACGAGAGTGTGGCCCGTGCGGGCTTTGCCGGCTGCGGCCACGTGGACCGAACTCATCCCCCAACTTCGCCGGCGAAGAGGGAGGTGGGAGGAGAAAACAAGATAAAAGGGTCGATTTTGACCTTGGGAATGCAACAAAGTGTGTGAAATAGGCTGAGGTTTGTGCTCCTTAAAACAACAGGTCTCATGCATCTGGCCCTGTCTGCCGGGGGATAGAATTTTGCAGGTAACTAGGGGCTAATTATTAAGGAAAAAAACATTCAGGATAAGAAAGAATTCATTGGTGGTGGTAGCGGGGTAGAGAAATGCAGTGCATCTATGAAAACGAAGTGCCCCGAGGACATGGCTTTTTAACACGAACCCACACTAGGATCGGGGCGCGATCAGCTTGTCCGAAAGTTTGGTGTGTGGGCCGGGGCCCTGGCGGGTCGCTGCGCCGGCGGAGCGAGAGTGTGGCTGTGGTTTGGTCCCGGTCAGAACTCGCACCAGAATCAGCCAATGAGTGCGTAAAGGAGTGGAAGGACAAATCGATGTTTCTCTCTCTTCCCCTCTCCCTCTCTCTCTTTCTCTAAAATAGGTAAATAATTCTTAAAGTTTTGGTTTCTCTCCAGCCTGGATGAAATTTTTTTTTTTTTAAATAAAAGGAAGGGAAAGTGTGAGTGTTGGTTTTAGGTTTTCACCTCTCTTTGATTTTTTAATTCTACGGGGTGGAAAGCTGTTTGTTGGTAACCAGGCGAACACGGAGTAAAAAGCAAAATAATAATAATAATAATAATAGCCCAAAGGGACAGAGTCGGGTTTTAAACTCTGAGTTCCCTCAGACAAAGTTCGAGCAGCAGAAGTCGGGCGGGGGCTCTGTAATCGCCCAGGAGAGACCTAGTGCCTGGCAGGCAGGGGCCCTCACTCCGAAAAAGAAAACTTGTCCTGGAGCCCCGCTCCTGGGGGACAGGGACCCCAATCCTCCGAGGAGCTGAGCCGGGAGTTGCTACCAGTCCTCCTGCCCCAATTTCACGCCACAAAAAAAGAACGGCAATAAAGATGTTCCCTGGACATCCTTGGTGGGTGTAGTCCACTAAATGAGCCCCCGAACCCCAGCAAGTGGAAACTGGGGCCACCACCCACCCTCACTGGTAGTTCTCACTGTAAAATGGGAAGCAGGGGTGCAAGCAGGAAAGCTATAGAGCGGACTCATCTCAGTTGGAGGCTGTCATTTTGTTCTTACTGATGGTGGAAAGCTGGGGTGCACTAAGCAGAACCTCTGAGTTTGGGGGTTGATAGTCTCCCCTCTTCTTCCCAGATCTGTGAATGGCAGCCTGAGTTGGGACCCCCAAGACGCGCCCTTGGAGGAGGGAGGCAAGTGCCTTGCAGCGGATCTCACGTATATTAGCCCTCTCTGGGTGCCCGTGCTGTGCCTTGCCCTCTACGAAATGGGCTCGGTAAGAGCAGCCCCCTCAGCACAGGGCTGCATGTCGTCCTGTAGTGCGGGCTCAGGGGTTCTCTAAGGATAATGTTCTCAGTCGGTCTTCACACAGAGATGCCTATACTTTCACCACCGTGCAAAGGAGAAAGGCGGCTCAGAGAGGCTAAGAAGTTGAGAAAGGTCACAGAGCAGATGGAGCAGGGAGGTGGGATTCTAACCCAGGTCTTCCACAGCCTGGGCCCTGGTCTCGGTGGCCCCCCATAAGGAGCTCTGTCGGTGCAGGGACCAAACCTGCCGGTAGGAACAGCCAGGCACACCTCCCTTGGCCACATCACCCTACCCTGTGTCTGGAAGACCTTTCTGAGTCCTTGTGTGGCCCCAGGAGGCTCCCTTCCACACGGCACGCAGCTGCCTGAAGTCCGTTCGGACCTGAGCTCCTTTCCCATCCACACTGAGGAGAAGGAAACTCGCTGGTGGCAAATGCAGAGTCAACAGGGAAAGGGATGTATTCAAAGTTCACATGAGCTGATTCCCCTGTTTGTTCACTCCACCAAACCCTTGGTCCACGACGCCAGCTCCATAGTCTGGGTCCCCACAGGCTTTCGGGGATTGCCAGGACACAGGCCTGAGAAATCCCATCCCCCCGAATCCCCAACTCTGTGAGGAAGCACCCCTACTTATAACAACCAGGCCAACAATGACTCACTTAAGTGATTGATCCTCTAGGCTACCCAGAGGAGGCACTGTCACCGTTCCCATTCTGCCAGTGAGGACACCAAGGCTCAGAGAGGGAGGGCCACCGCCCACATCACACAGCAGGGGAGCCAAGCCCCGAAGGCAGGTCCCCCGCTCCCTCTGGCTTGTTCGTTTGTTTGCGTGTTATTTTACCATTCCGCCAAGGTCTCCATGAATGCCCCCACCTCCCCGCAGGACCCTGCGTGGAGATTTCCGGCATTACTGCTCTGGATGGAGAGTTTGTCATCCCCATTTTAATATAAGGCAAGGAGGCACCCAGAGGCGAAATCACTTGCCAAAGCTCTTCTTGGTCCACCCTGCCTGCGGCCTCCTGGCGATTTACTCACAAATACCAGCAAAGGCTGCTACCAGGAGGGCCCTTGTGGGAAAGGGCCACATCAGGGCTAAATGGGAGCAAGTCTGGGACCCACGCCCAGGAGAACCGGACAAGGAAACCAGCTCAGGGCAGCCACTGCCTGCCCGTTTGAGCCCAGGGAGAAGCAGGTCTCTCCTCTCCCTCTCTTCTCCTTTCTCTCTGCTTCTCCCTTCTTTGCTTCCTCCCCTTCCTTCTGTCCCTTCCCCTTCCTCTTTCTTCCTTCTTTTTCTTCTCCATGTCTCTCCCTCTCTGTTTCTCCCTCCCTCTTGCACACTCCCCACTCCAATCTGAGATCCCTGCTTTCTAGGTGCCACTGTGATCCCCAAGCAGAAGACCAAAGAATTCTGTCCATTCCTGTCAGATATCTTCCCTCTCCTCTCCTCTCTTCTCCTCTCCTCTCTCCTCTCTTCTCCTTTCCCTGCCACAAACCTGCCTTTGCTCTCCGACCTTTTGTGTCTCTCTCACCTCCGTAAGCAAACTTCTGACTCCCTGTCTGTGTTTGCTTGTCTCTCTCTCTCTCTCTCTCTCTCTCTCTCTCTCTCTCTCTCTCTCTCTCTCTCTCTCTCTCTCTCTGCCTCACTCTGGGTGTCTCTGGGTTCTGGTGCCCAAATATCAGCTCTCTCTCTCTCTCTGGGAGGAGCAGGGTCCCCATTTTCCAGGCCCTCAGTGCACAGGGCAGGATGCCCAGCACGCCACCAGCTCTGACTTCCCAGGATCTGCGGCACCTTCACCCACGTCACATGCACGCAAGAACTGGCTCTCCAACAAATGGTGCAGAGAACAGGTCCCGCAAAGCCGTGCAAGTCCCCCACATCCCAGTGTGGATTCTCCCAGGGGTGCCTGGGGCAACCCGCCTGGGACAAAAGCACCCAAACCTGACTGGGGGGAGCTCGGGAGAGGGTGGCACTTCTACTTTCTCAGCAAATCCAAGGCAGGTCCCCTCCCTCCCTGAGCCAGGTCGGGGCTGATCGAATTTTGTTTTCTCAATAAAAAAAATCACACTTGTTTGCATCATTTTCAAGGCCCTCCACAGGGAAAGAGACAGAGGGCATTACCAGCCCTCACGGGGGATGGCAGGCCGGCAGGCACCTCTGAGCGCGCACAGCCCGGGTTCCTGGGAGCAAACGGCTGCTTTTGATTAAGAAACAAATCTGAGCGCGCCTCCCTCGCCTCCCTCATTTCCCAGGCTTGCTCAGCTCCAGCTCCCTCAGCCCCTTGTCTCCCATGGGCGGGCCGTGTGTGTGTGTGTGTGTGTGTGTGTGTGTGTGTGTGTCCCCATCCCTAACTGTCTTTATTTTCTTCCTCCCTCAAATAAAAAAATAGGACATACCTAGCCCCTGAAATTGAATTGATATTTTCCTTTGATTGGAACTCAGACAGCATTAATTTTCATCTCCCTCTACACTGCCCCCCCACTGGGAACTCCACCCTCAAGGAGGTGCTGAGCCACAACCTCCCTGTCTGGGGCAGCTTTGGGGCATCACTCTCTCCTTCCTCAGGAGCTTTTGCTCAGAAACACGCCCGGCACCACACACATCCCCACACCCCACGCGGGAAGGAGCATCTTCTGGCCACCTTTCTGAGCACAGCTGCCCGGGGCAGGGGCAGGGGGGTACAAGTGTCGGATGCCTCCCAGATGCCTCTTTGGGAATCGGCAGGGCGGCGGACCAGCCAGGCATCCGGAATGGGAGCGGAGGACACGCGTGTCCCCAGAGCGTCTCTGTGTCTTACGCCAGAAAACTCCCAAAAACCTCGCAGGGGAAGGAGGCTGTAAATTCCTGGGCTGCAGCGTTGTCAAATATTTCACTGAAGAGCGTCATGGAAAATGCGTGCTTTTGGGTAAAAGGGCCAAGTGAGGGGCAAGCTCAGGGCCGCAGCCGCGGGAGCACGGGCCTTTTTTTTTTTTTTCTTCTTGACCAAAATATGAACCTCTCCCTAATGTACAGCTGACAGGGAGATGGACTGCCGGGGCCTGGTGCAGGGAGCGCCCCGCCCCTGCTGCTCCCCCACGGGGGTCCCGGTGGTCCAAACAGGTGGGATTTCGGAGCCCCACGTACATACGCCACGTGCGGCAAGACTGCATGGGCCAGGGGGTGATGCCTTTCTCTCCTCCTCTTGGGGTCCCCCATAAAGAGTCTCAGGGGAACCCAGAGTCCGGCTTCCCACTGACATCAGGAGAGCCTTGGCTTGGAATTTACTTGGGCAGCAATGGGGCCCAAGTGGGTGCTGCACCCCAAAACGTGGGTGTGGGCTCCGATCAGGAGTTTTCTCCATGGCCGGGGACACCCAGCGGGCTCCTCAGTACACACACCTCTTGTCCCCTGTACTGGCTGCCCATAGACTACAGGGTCCTGGGCTACCAGCCTCCCGGAGGCCCACACAGAAGACACATGGTCCCCAAGACTCCATATGCTCCAGAGTTGCCCTGGCTCCCAGCACAGCAACGTGCTCACCCCAATGCCACCGAAATCAGGAGGAGAGCCGCGTGGCTTCCTGGAGCCGGCCTTACGTGGCTTGGTCAGGGCTGCACGAGCTAGTGATCACCTTGAGGGGCCTCAGAAGAGCACACAGTCAGGCTTCAATAGCCGTTAGCTAAGTGGTCTGTGTTTCTATTACTGCATGTAAGATTCATGCAGACCCCCTGACAGCCTTCGTGGACGCAGCCATCCTCTGCTGCAAACATGCTGCCTGGAGCCTGGGGGGACGGAGCTCCCCAGAGTAGACCCCTCTCCTCTGACCGGCTGTACCCAGCTGCACTGTCAACACATTTCCCATGATGCCCTGTGCTCAGAGGCATCAAAATGGTACACATTTTACAATGTCCATGTAAGTCCAATATATCATGTATAAGACACCCCTTTATATCATACACACAACCTACAACAGTATATCAAATTCCGTATTATCTTCTCTTCAGAGCCCACAATGTTCTGTCTGGAATACAATACGTTGTTCACACCTTCAGACCATCCCGTGCACATAACTGGCTATTCTAAACTTACTCTGTAAAGACCTCATATTGCCCGTGAATATTCTGCACACATAATGTGCTATATTGTTCACCTCTTAAGACACTAGTTGCACACGAAGACACCACACTGTACTTACATCCTCGCGTGTTCAGTGCAGCAAAGGAGACCTATCTGTGCATCTCAGCTCTTCTGTGCACAGCCCTCACCCTGAACACCCACCTGACACTGCCATGCCCGCCAGACACTACTCAGTCCCACAGTTCTTCCCCTCCCTGGGGCATGCGTGATGTGTGTGTGCATATCAAGAGTTTGTAAATATCCCCCTTCTACGCGCAGATCACGTTATGATTGAGGGAGGAAGATGCCCTCTCTCCTCCTGACTTTGACGTTTCTCCCCAAAGTGCCTTGTCTGCAGGTTGCATTTTCACCCATATATGTCCCACCCCGTCCCTCCAGCCTCCCTGCTACTGATAATCCCTGGCCAGCCTGCTTCCCTCACTGCCCAGTACCTGCCAGGAGTCTGGGGACCAGCCCACGCTACCTTGGGTCGCCTTTGGACGTCCTCTGGAAGGGATTGAGAGAGCAGGGCAGGGGGGTGCTGGCCAGGCGCTAATGCAGAGCAGGGGCGCAGCGGGCGCGGCGGCCGCCCTCGCGGTGGGTGGTCGGCGGCTGCCTCGGCCCCCGCCCCTGAGGCCAGCCCGGGCACAATCGGAGCGGGATCTGGTTCCCTGCTCGGGTTACTGCGCGCTCTCCGCCCGGGCTGCTTCACTTAAGCAATTAGCCAGTAAAAATACCTTGGGTTTGGGGAGTGGGAGACAAGGCAGGCGTGTCTGTTTTTACACCCCCGCCCCCATCTTGGGATTCCTGGGGCTGGCGCTGGCGCTGGGGCGCACTTTTGATTTGGTTCTGGAGGGGGGTCTTTATGGCTCTTTCAGCTAGGAGCAAAAAGCTGCCACATCTCAGTCTGCATTTTCTCCGACTGCCCCGAAAGCGGATTTTGTTTGTTTGTCTGTCTGGATAGCCTACGTCTGTCTCTGCACAGTCTTGTCCAATGCTCCCAACAGCCCTAAGGAGAAGGTGCAATTATTCGTCCCACTTTTTAGATGAAGAAACCAAGGTACAGCCTGGTGATTACATCTAATAATGCGGTATCATATCCTTGAATGTTGCTAACGGAGTAGTTCTTAAATGCAATCAACACACACAGACACACACACACACATACACACACACACACACGACCTATGAGGAAGGAGTGGAGGTGGCAGCTAACTTTATTGTGGTGACCATTTTGCAACATACAAATAGGCTAAATCGGCACATCATATTCCTTAAACTTAACAAGGTTATGTTTGATTTCTATATCCATAAAAAAGCTGCAAACCAATAACAACCCCTTCTCTCCTCCCCCCCAAAGTGAAACTAAGGCACAAACAGCTGGTGCAACATTCAAAATTCCTACACCATAGAGGCTGGATTCAAATCCTGACCATAATTTCAAATCTGCAGGCAAGGGGTCTCTGTCTGACCACTGCTGACCCTCACCCTGTGGCACCAACGGAACCCAGGGTGACCTAGGGCCAGAGTAACCTCGCTGAGCCCCATCTGTGAAAGGTGGGACTTCTCTGAAGATTAAACAAGTTATCTTTGGGGTCTTTAACCAGGGTCCTGGTTTGTGAATAGGAGGTGGCAGGTTCGTGGTTGGGCTCCCACCCATGGGTTCAAATGTTTGGTAAAACCTTGAAAATCATCCCATAAATGTATGTGCCTTCTGTGTTTGGGGGGGTGGGGGAGAGGGAGTTGGATGTAATTTTCAACAGTTGGTCAAAGGGATTCACAGCCCAGAGAACACGCAGGGGGTGTTAACAAGGTGATGATCGGCACTTGAGAAGTCCTGCTGGCACTGTTGGTGGTGGTTCTTATTTTTATCACCATCCACTCTCCCACGGGTCTCTGGAAGCCAGGCATGCCCAGAGGTAGAGCGTTTCTAAACCCCACGCTGGGCAGCTGCGGCCTGCAGAGAGGCATCTGGGAGGGCAAACTGCAGGGACAGTCTCTTCCTGGGGGTGGAGAGGCAACAAGAAGAGATGTTCGCTGGTCAGCACTGGCTGGCCCAGGCCAGGTCCTCCTTGGGCCTCAGTTTCCCCACCCTAAAATTACAAGATGAGGTGGGACTTCTCCGGGGCGTCTGAAGAGACAAGAGCTTACTTAGTCCCTGGGCATGTGAAAAAGCCCTCCTTATGTTGGCTGTGATTTTTTCCCAGAGTTGAGGGAGAGTTCACCCCAAATTACGGATTTAAGAGCTTATTCCTCCTCCCTTCCTTCTTCTGCCCCCACTTTACGTCCTGTCCTCCTGTCCTGCCGGGGTGCAGAGGAGAGGATGGGAAGAACCTCCAATGCTACGTTTCTGAGGTTCCAAAACCACTGGGACCCGCTCTGCTCCATGGGCAAAGGTAACTACTGTCCTTCCTCTACAGAGCCTGGCTTGTTGTCAGAAGCTTCGGGCTAAGTGGAGGCCAGGTGGGGTCTGCCTTCACACTTCTTGCCCGTGAAGGCTCTAAGCTCCTCCACCCCAAAATTCTTAGGGGTCCCCAAGCAGAGCTGGTGAGAGAGAGAGAGAGAGGAAGCCTGCTCTGGGGGTTAGCCAACATGCCCTTTGCATCCCCTCCACCTGGAGAGGACTCCAGAGGAAAGGGGGCTCCTGGAAAAAGAGCCCCCTCACTTTGGTCCGGGTCCGTGGAGGAGGAGCGAGAGAAAGGAAGGCGTTCCGACCGCTTTGGGGAGCCACCGGGAGTGCTGCGCCCCCGGATGGCTTTCTAGCAGCAGCCTCCCCCGCTCCCTGATCCTCCCAAGGCCAGATGTACTCCCAGCAGCCGGTGGTAGCGACCCCTTCTCGGGAGCTTCCCTTCCGGCGCCGCCTGGGCCTCCTTCCCTGCAGCTGCCGTTTGGCAGAGGGGAAAAGTGACGGAGAGAAGATGCGAGTGTCGGTGTCCTCGCACACGCAGAGCGCAGTGCGGGCGACTGCGGTGCACAGGCGGCTGACAGTGCGTGGGAGGACGCGTCGTGCGGGAGAGCGTGCGTTTCACCTAAAGCGTGTCCTCCGCGGTGGACAGGCCTGGGCGTCTGTGGGAATGGGGGCCCCTGAGCTGTGTGCGGGGTGTTCGCTGGCAGGGGTGGGGGTGGGGGTATCCTGGAGGCAGGCGAGGTGCGGAGGATGTGTGTGGTCTGCGGGGGCTCTCTGGGCCCGGAGAAGGGGAGGTGGGTCTGCCACGGCGCGTCTACCTGTGCGAAAATACCGGACACGCCACGCAATCACGCCCTACACCCAGCCTTTTCCCGGGCCGGGCCGGCGAGGCTGGCTGCCTGGGGAGCCGAGGCCGGAGAGCCCGGAGGGAGTGACTCTCCAGCCTCCAAGCGCGCGGCTCCTCCGCCGGATCAGGCGGGGATCCTCTGCCAGATAACGCCCTCGAGCCCCCAGCTCCTCTCAAGGACGTGCCAGGTGCCCCGAAGGCGACGAGGCGTCTACTGCCCAGCGAACGAACGAGGAGGGGCATCAGCCGGAGGCCAGAGAAACGCGAGATGTCGGGGAGGCTTTGAACCGCGCCCTGGCGCGCTCTGAGCCCGGCGCCAGCCTCTCACCCCGGCTCGGGCCAGGGAACAGCATCTCGGCTCTTCGCGAGGACCCGCCAAACGCCCCTGGCCTCCTCCTTCCACCGACCCCAGGCCCCAGCGGGAGAGGGAAGGGCCTGGGCCCCCCACAGTCTGCACGCCAGCAGCACTCACCTGGGTCCCTGGGTGCCGCGTGGCGTCCGGCTCCTGCGCGGAACTGCACCGGGCGCCAGCGCCCCTCCTCACCGGTCCGAGCCCGCCGCACCCGGGCGCGAGGAGCTGGGAGCCGGCGAGAGGGCGAGGGCGAGGCCGCAGCTTGCGGGCAGCCTCGCGTTCCTGGGCCGCCCGAGCCTGCGCTCCCGGCCCGCGCGCGCAGACAGCGTCCCGGAGCCCGGCCGGCCGCCGTGTCAGAGGCCCCGTCGCGGCGGCAGGCCGGCCCACAGGGGCGTGAGGCCAACTCCCCCCGCCCCGCCCGCGCCCGCGGAATCCTCTATTATTATTATTAAAGAATCCCTCCGAACGTGTTTACATTGAGCCACATAAACTTCCTGCCGGGGGCCTTTACCCTCCCTGGGAAATGCGAACCTGCTCTCGGGAAGTGGGGACCTCGGGGCTGCGGGGCCAGATAATAGGGTTTTCAGTGTGTGTGTGGGTGGATGGGTGGGTGGGTGGGTGGGGTGGGGCTGCGGGGGGAGCCCCCTGGACGACGAGTGGGTTCGGATCGCAGCGCGGCGAGTGTACACTGGAGGGGGAGCTGGTGAGGTTGAAGTCCCTCTGGGCCTCTGGCGTGTGCATGAGTGAGCGCCTCGGGGAGCCCGCACAAGCCGAAGCTCCGAGTGCGTGAGCGGAAACGCACCGGTGGAGGGGAGAGAGAGGACACACCTGAGTGCGGTCACGGACTGGGTCTGCGTGTGCGCCCTGCACGCCTGTGTGTGCGGCGCGGGGAGGCAGCGGGCCGCCTGCCCTGGGAGCCGGTTCCACGTCGGCCCCCCAGCCCAGACCAGCCCTCGCCCGCCGCCCCTGCCCGGCCGCGCAGAGCCGCAGACAAAAGCGGCAGCGACCCGCCCGCACTTTCGTTTTCCGCCCGCGCTGGGCCCGGCCGCCGCCCGCCCGCGAGTCCGAAACGTCCCGGGCGCGGCGCAGTCCTTCCCGGGGCGGGGAGAGCGGGGAGGCGGTCCCTCGCGGGAACCTACGCCCGCTGGCCTCGGGGGCCGCCGAGCCCAGGGCGCCGGGATGGCCACGCTCTGGAGGCCGCCGCCGCCGCCGCCGCTGCGATTTGCCACTGGCCTGTCCGTGCCGGGGAGGAGGGCCCAGCGCCCGGGGTGCGTTTCCCCCGGCGGCGCCGCCCGGGCCGGGGAGGCGAGGAGGGCCCGGCGCGCGGCGGGGCTGGCCGGCGGGCGGAGGGCGCAGTAACACCCGCGCGCCAGGTTGGTGGAGGCGGGGCGGGCTCTGCCGCCGGCCGCTGGGCGGCGAGGGGGGCGGGGGGTTGGGGGGGGGGCCTTGAAGCGCCCACCTCCGTGCGGGCTGGAGGGAGCCGGGTGGGGAGGAAGCGCCCGGAGGGTCTTACACCGGCCCGGGAGCCGCTGCCGAGAGGAGGTCCGGCCTCCGCTGGAGCCGTGGAGCCGCGCGCGGCGGGCTGGCGGGGACCCCGCGCTGCTGCCCGCGGGGGCGCACGGCCGCAGGCCCGGAGTGGGTGCCTCCGCTCAAAAGCCGGTGTGTGTGTGTGTGTGTGTGTGTGTGTTGGGGGGGGGAGGAAGGGGGGTCCCCCCGCAGCCTCCGCCCTTGCTTGCCAAGAAGAGGCTGCCCTCCTCAGCAGCCTCCGTTCGGCGGCTCCTTCCCTTGTGGGAGGGCGAGAGGGAAAGAGGGAGGAGATAGAGGTGGGGGAGGAGGCAGCTGGACAAGAGAGGGGGCTCAGCGCCGCCAACCGCTGGCCGCTCCGGCCCGCTCCTCGGGGCGGGGGGGAAGGCCGGGCGGGGGAGGGCGGCCGCGGCGCGCTCGGGAGAAGTGGCCGATGATGACGGCAGAGGTGCAGCCAGCCCCGCGCGCGCAGCCCCCTCCCCCTCGCCCTGCCCCCCCTCCTCCTCCTCTTCCTCCTCCTCCTCCTCCTCCTCCTCCCGGCTGGCCGGCGGCGCAGAGTAGCGGCGGCAGCGGCGGCGGCGGCAGCAGCCACCCGATGTCTTCGGCGCCCGAGAAGCAGCAGCCACCACCGCACGGCGGCGGCGGGGGCAGCAGCGGCGGCGGGGGCAGCGGCGGCGGCGGGGGAGGCGGCGCGGCCATGGACCCCGCGTCGTCCGGCCCGTCCAAGGCCAAGAAGACCAACGCGGGCATCCGGCGCCCCGAGAAGCCGCCGTACTCGTACATCGCGCTCATCGTCATGGCCATCCAGAGCTCGCCCACCAAGCGCCTGACGCTCAGCGAGATCTACCAGTTCCTGCAGAGCCGCTTCCCCTTCTTCCGCGGCTCCTACCAGGGCTGGAAGAACTCGGTGCGCCACAACCTCTCGCTCAACGAGTGCTTCATCAAGCTGCCCAAGGGCCTGGGCCGGCCGGGCAAGGGCCACTACTGGACCATCGACCCGGCCAGCGAGTTCATGTTCGAGGAGGGCTCCTTTCGGCGGCGGCCGCGCGGCTTCCGAAGGAAATGCCAGGCGCTCAAGCCCATGTACAGCATGATGAACGGGCTGGGCTTCAACCACCTCCCGGACACCTACGGCTTCCAGAGCTCGGCCGGCGGCCTCTCGTGTCCGCCCAACAGCCTGGCGCTCGAGGGCGGCCTGGGCATGATGAACGGCCACTTGCCGGGCAACGTGGACGGCATGGCCCTCCCCGGCCACTCGGTGCCCCACCTGCCCGCCAACGGCGGCCACTCGTACATGGGCAGCTGCGGCGGCGGGGCGGCCGGCGAGTACCCGCACCACGACGGCTCGGTGCCCGCCTCCCCGCTGCTGCCCGCCGCCGCCGCCGCCGCCGGTGGGGTCATGGAGCCGCACGCCGTCTACTCGGGCTCGGCGGCGGCGTGGCCGCCCTCGGCCGCCTCCGCCGCGCTCAACAGCGGCGCCTCCTACATCAAGCAGCAGCCCCTGTCCCCCTGCAACCCCGCGGCCAACCCCCTGTCCGGCAGCCTCTCCACACACTCCCTGGACCAGCCCTACCTGCACCAGAACAGCCACAACGCCCCCGCGGAGCTGCAAGGTGAGTGGGGAGTCCCGGGCGGTGCCAGGCCGGGGGGAGAAACCGGACCTCGGTGAGTGTCCTGCGTGGGCCCGGCACCCCAGTTTGCTGACTGACGGTCGGGGCCCTTGGTTTGAGAGGCTGCAGCCGCTTCTGGTGGGTGCCAACCCCGTACTGCGGGGTCCCTCGGCACCACCTCTCTCTGTGTTGGAGGGGCGAAGGCAACTTGGGTCCTGATTTGGGTCAACAGAAATGTCGCTGCTCTTTTTCTTTCCCAACTGGAGGCCGCTGACCTTCGGGAGCTCGGCCAGGTTCCACCAAAAGGGCCCGGTCCAAATATTCTAAGTTGCTCCTGGTCACTTAGGTCCCCTCACACCTCAGCAAGTTCCCAGGCTGGAGAGGGGGCCCAGCCTGGCCAGCTGGTTCACCCTGGGGGGGGGGGGTGGTCCCTCCGAAAGCAGCCGGCCGGCCGGCCCGAGAGCCGCCTCTGCTCCTTGCCCTGGCAGAACGGAATCGGTAGGCCCGGCGCCGCCCGGGCCTGCGTGCAGAGGCTCCGTGCCCTGCCCCGGCCTTTCAGAGACCCAGGCCTGGCCTTGTGACTGCGGAGCCAGGGGTATTCGTGGTGGCAGAGGCAGAGGGGGTCTGTGCCGGGCCCAGAGCGAGGGGGATCAGAGCTGCAGGCCCCACAGACCCTTTGTTTCTCGGGACCCAGGCTTTGGGGTCCTCGGGTGCCCTCTCCCCGACTCTCAGAAAGAAGGTGAGGAAAGCCTCCCCTCCTGAGCTCCCGAGCCTGGCTCTGGCAAGAGCTTGGAGTGAGCTTAGCAGGGGCCTCTCAGGGGTCAGCTGTCAGCAGCCAGTGGGAGGCAGGAGCCAGGCCTGGTGGCTGAAAGGCCACTTCTCTGGAGGGGGCTGGGGCTGCCCTGCTGGGGCTCTCGCTCTCCGGGTGGCCCTGTTCCCCAGGACAGACTTCCTCCAGAGAAGCCCCCTGCCCCGCTGTGATGGTCCTGTGCTTCCTGCTCCCAGCTCCTGCCTCTGGCTGCACTGAGGCCTCCGCAGCCTTTGAGCTGGGGAAGTGGCTGCCGTGGCGCCAGGCCGCCCGCCCGCCCGAGAGGTGGAGGCCGCCAGAGCCCGCGGTGAAGTCCGCAGACCCCTCTGTGCCCCCGCCCCACCGCTTCCTCTTAGGCATCGGAAGCCCCCTAGGCCAGCCCCTGTGTCCAAAGCGGGTGCAGGCCCAGGCGGAGGGTGCTCCGGGGAGCGGGGATGTGTCCGGGTGTTCCAGGATCGTCCCCTGGTTGGGGCTGGGAACTCGGGGGACTCTATGCCTGGGGCGGGGTGAGAGGGGGAAGGAGGAGAGGGCCCTGCACCCGGAGCTCGGCGGGCAGAGCGGCTTCTCCATCTTGAACTCTGGCCCCTTGTCACCTTCCTCACAGGCATCCCTCGGTATCACTCACAGTCACCCAGCATGTGTGACCGAAAGGAGTTTGTCTTCTCTTTCAACACCATGGCGTCCTCCTCCATGCACTCCGCCAGCGGCGGCTCCTACTACCACCAGCAGGTCACCTACCAAGACATCAAACCCTGTGTGATGTGAGCCGGGGAGCCGCCGGCTCCTTCCGCTCGGCCACCGCCGGAACAGGGAACCCATCCCTAGAAACTGCTTTATTTCTCGAGGTATAACCGTCGGCAGAAGAGAAGGGTTTGACCCCTCCCCAACCGGATTATTATTCCAAAAGGCACCCCCAGGGCAAAGAAGCGGCACAGAGGTCGGCACCTCCTCTCCTGTTCCCTCAAAAATGTTTTAAAAATGGTGGCGTCCAGGCCTCATCTGACTGCAGCTGTCGGTAAATAAATATCTTCTTTTTTGACCCGATAGAAACCGGCTCAGAAGGTGCTGTGTTGGGGGAAAACCCTCAATATCTAAACAAAAATTCTGCTGAGGTCTCTCCCCCACCCTTACTCCTTGAATGGAAAAAGTGGAGGGGGCAGATTTTTTTTAGAAGAAAGGCAAACATATATAAGACCATCATTATCAAATACTTTTATTTGGGGGCTGAGTATTTATCGTTGTTTATTTTTAACTTTCTTTGGGAAGAATGTCTTGGAACGCGCAAGTTGCGTGGCAGAGCCGCGTTTTGCAGGGAAGGGGGCCGGGCGGCCGCGCTCTCCCTCCCCACCTCGGAAGCCCTGCAGCCGCAGGTGGGTCTCTGTGCGCACGACTTGCGTTTCTGAAGCCACTGTTCGGTTTTTGTTTTTTTTGTTTTTGTTGTTTTTTTTTTAAATTTTTTTTAAGAAACCAATGGAGCCCAGAATCGGGCGGCTCTCCGGGCCTCTGCCACCCCCCTCCGCCTTCTTCTCCTTCTTCTTCCTTCTCCGCAGTCTTCTTGGTTTTGTTTCGAATTTTACGTGTACTTTTTTGGAGGGGGTTTTTCTCCCGAGACCCGGCTGTCTCCTGACCTCTACTGTAAACTGGTGCGAACGCGGCGCGAACACGGGCCGACGCGGGACGGGGAGGCCCGGCCAGCGCGAATTCAGGATTGCAGCGATGCAGAAAGGTTAAGGCACTTTTTTAAACTATAGCAAGGCTCATCCTGTTATTTATTCTTTCTTTCCCTAGTAATCGAAACACCGCATAGGCTCCTCCGTTTATCAGTATTAATGGTGTAACTTTGTTGGCAATATTTGCCGCGTAGAGTTTTTTGTTTTTTTTAGATATCCATTGTAAATTTGAAATAAAGTCCAATGTGTGTAAAAACAAATTCCCATATGTTTTATATAAATATATATATAAAATGAAGGACTACCCCCTTTTTTTTCTAGTATTTTGGCTGCTGGGGTGCAGCGTTTGTGACACGTATTTTAAATTTCCTTCTGCACTGTATAAAATGACAATTTTGAGGATGTTTTGCCTTTTCTGTATTTTTTTTCCTAAGAAAAGAACAAAAATAAAAATGTATAACATTTGTACATGGCCTTTAACATTGTATCGACTAGAAATAAAATCGCATGAGTATTTCATTGGGATTGCAGAATATCTTCCACCCCAAATGTAGACGAGAAACCGACCTGAGATAGCTAGCTAGGCTTTATTTTTTATTTTTTTATTTTTGTATTTAAAATATGGGTGATTCTCAATACTTTTTTCTTTTTCATTTTTTTTTTTTTTTTTGCTAATCCTCTCCTTGTCACTCTTCATTTCACGTTGAAGTGAAAGCTGGACACGGGTACCTATTTTTCTTGGCTTCTGTTTTTCAAGAAGACCCTTCTGCCCCTCTACATGTCATTTCTCTTTTTTAAGAAACAAACGTTTGAAGAAGAACTAGAGTCCTCCTCCTCCCATGGAAGGTCAGATAAATGTAAAATATACATAAATACATAAAAATTATATTTTTCCCATTCCAAGACCAATGGAAGTTTTACTTCGAATTGCAGGCTTCGCTGTTCCAATATTCCAGCGGTTATAAATCATGAAAGAACTCCTATGTTTTTGTAGTTACTTTTTTTTTTGTGCCCTATCCTTGTTTTTCCCCAAATCAGGAATCGAGTAAAATGTGCGCAAAAAAAGTGCCCTTCGTTGGTGGGAGAGCAAGGCGATAGGCGTGTTTCCAATCCTTTATTTAACATGTCCCTCCCAAGCCCTCAGGGGCCAGAGGACATGGGTGAGAGCCCGTGCCTTCTGCCGGCCACCCTCTCCTGTCCCCGTCCCCGCTATTCGCGGAAAACAAACACAATCAGGTCGCATTGTTGGTGCGGCCGCCGGAGACCCACCGCAGTTTTTCTGAACCTGGCTCTTCTCAAAGTTGACATTTTGGACGTGAGGGTAATTTCTCCGGTGCTCTGTTACATCAAAATTATCAATAAACTCGCCCGGGCAATTAATGCCCCAACCTAACAGCTGTCTATAAAACGGAGATAAAGGGACAGGAAAGGAGCGGTGACTCCGCGTCCCTCGGGGTCCCCGGCGGGCCAGAGCGGCGGCTGGGGTGTCTCCGGGGCGAAGCGCGCTGTCGCCGAGGCGCGCGCGGTGGCCTTGCGCTCGGAGAGTAGGTTCGCCGCCTGGAGAAGCCGCTGCTCCCCCAGAAGAGACGATCGTTCCGCTCCCCCGCCTCCCACGGGTGCCCCGGAAAACAGAGAAAGGCCCCCCAGGTCTCCAGCGCGGGGACTTCGCGCTTTCCACCAGACCCCCTCCGCAGGCCGCCGGGCGGGCCCCCTCCCTCCCGGAGACTGCGCCCCAATTAGGTCGGAGGCTCCGGGGAAGTGGGGCTGATTAGGAGAAACTCAATGCCAGCCCGGCCGGCGCGCTCCCCGGTCTCCTGCGGCCTCTCCAGACCCCTCGCCCGCTCGCTTGGACCTTGGCGCGCCGGAGGCCGAGGAGGTGCGTCCCCGTGGTGCGTGGCTTTGGCGCCGCTGCGGTGCCAGATTCCAGGGCGGCAGTGGGTCGCGGCTTCCAGTTCATCTCTCGGTGGCGCCTGCAGTTCCGTGGGATCTCCTCGCGCGTCCCGTCCGTCCGGGGTGCAGGGAAACCTCCCCGAACCCTGGGACGGGCCTACTTGCTGTTTTCGGGTTTGACTTGGGGCCTGGGGGTGACAGAAGAGTTCAGCCTTCCCGGCGCGGGGAGCTGGCTCTCGGCAAACCTGAAAGGGCCGGATTCCGAAGGCAACATTGCCTCCACACCCTCATCCGAGGTTTCACACCGCCGCCTCCGCTGCGGGGGACAGAACCCGCTGGCATTGTGTCTTCCCAGGCCCCTTCAGCCTGGGCTCGCCCCAGGGGCTGCTGGCCGAAGCTCCCGCTGTCGCACGCTGCGATGAAAGAGTGGAAAGAGTGACCGTCGCGTGCAAGTTACGAGCTTAAAGCGTAAAGGTTCCTTTGAATCTGCTGCAAAATCACTGGCCCGGTGGGCACACGCGGGAATCCTTCTAGCACAGGGACATCTTCAACAGGATCAATTGAAAATCTTGGCGCTGCTTTTAGGGAGTTTGTCTTGGAACCAGGCAGTCCTTAACCCGCCCTCAATGTATGCAGTTCCACCCTCAATAACAAAAGGCCCAGAGGCAGGGGGGTAGCAGGGATGTATGCCACAGGGTTTCCCGTCCTGGATCACAAATCCCGCAGATTTCGAGTTTTCCACGAGGGGCGGATGCTGCGGGTGCACCTGAGCTACAGCAGCCCGCCCGCCCGTGGCAACCTCTGGCAGCAGAAGCGCCCAGCGCGGCCTCCGGGTTCCCCAGGCCTAGATGGACGGCACTGCACCCCCAGCGGTAAGGCCACCGCAGCCCTGAGCTCACTCCCAGGGCCCATGTTGGACGCGAGCGCAGGGACCACTGGGAGACACTCGGGGCTCCGCAGGGTCCCCGTTTCCTTTCCCCCTGGGGACTGTGGGCCTGGGAATAGGAAGGCATCACTGTGGCACCAAAGCCCGGCTCCCCGCCTGTAAGTGCCCCAAGAGCGGGCACTCTCCGAAGGCAGTGGAAATGCACAGCTAGAATCTGAGCTTGGCCTCAGCCCCTAAACAAACCTTCAGAGTCACCTCCCAGCCTCCGTTTTCTCATCTCTGATAATACTGTCTTCAAGGACCTTTGTGGGAGGGGAGGCACCCACAGGAGTGGCCCTGTGACCCACACATATGTCCCCTTCCTCCCCCAAGAGATTGGGCGCTTGTAGGTGTGAATAGGTAGGCGGTGGCATACCAGATACCAGAACCCCTCTTTTACAGTGCCTGCTGCTCAGGGACTTCCTATCAGCACCCACTTTGGGAACCGTTAAACCCCTCCTCTTCTGGTGTGGCAAGCTTGGACGTTCCCTTCCTTCCCCAGGAGGAGGGTGACATCTGTGGGGCTCAGGAGATGGAATTTTGGAGCTGAGTCTGGGGCTCTGATGTGGACTCATCCCCAGGATCTCCTAACCTCCAGGTCAGAAGGCCCCTGAGCCCGAGCCCGTGGCTTCACTTCTGACAGTGGTTCTCAGAGTGCAGCCCCGAAACCACCCTCATTGGAACACTTGGGTGGTCCGCTCCAACTGCAGGTTTCGGAGTGGGGCAGGGCCTGGAGAAGCTCGGGGTTAGAATCTCTGGAGGGGGCTCCCAGGAGTCCGCAGCCTTCACAGATTCCCAAGTGGCCCTGGTGAGTGTGAAGTTTAAAGTTTCTTCCTCCTCCATTCCTCTCTGGGCTCCCCAGAAAACCCCGGAGCAGGCCGCTCAACGTGGCCTCTGCTGCCCCCTCCCGCCAGCAGCCCAGGGCGGCTGGTGAGCGCATCAGTAAGAGGGAGTTGATGGGGAGGTGGAGCCCAGCAAGGCTGGACTCAGAAGCCAATAGCGTTTACCAAGCTTACCTCCCAGACCCTTGGGCACACGCCCGCTCAGTTCATCTAGGCAGTCCCCTGGTAGGTCCTGTTCCTACCCTCGCTTTCTCACCTGTTCCTACCCTCGCTTTCTGGATGCAGAAATAGAGCTTGGACGGATTAGGGGACTTCCTGCAGACACCGGGTGAAAGGTAGAATTTAAACTCAGACCCGGGATTTTCTGACGTCAAAGCCCATGTCCCTCACCATTGTATTGCGTGGCTCCTGGTCACCCGCTTCCTCCAGCTGTGGGGTCTAGTGAAAAAAAGAGGGAAGCTGAAGTGTGGTTCTGGAACCGGCTTCTGTGGCTGCCAGCTTCCACTATCAAGACGAGGAACCACCCAGGGGTCCGGGGTCTCTAAACACAGCGCCTCACACACCCCTCCCTGCCTTCAAGCTGTGGGGAGGCCATGCAGTGGGGATGGGGAGACAGCACAGCAGCTCCAGGTCAGATACCCTGACATTTGTCTCCCGCTCAGACAGTGGACTTGGCTTTCATGTGTGTTCCCCCCACGGCCCCTGATGAGAACTCCCCTGACTTCCTTGGGCCCCCTTTGTCCCTCAGAGAAAATCTCAGAAGTTGAAGCTCAGGGTGAGAGATGCCAGCTGGGGCCCCCTACTCTGCTCTGGGATCTCCTGGGTTCAGGGCTATTTTAAGGAGAATGGCCCTTGTCCGGCAGTGGCTACTGGCACACCCTGAGGCAGAGCTCTGCTGGGCAAGCAGTGTGGCCAGCAGCAGCCTGGACAGTCGGGGTAAAAGCCAGGTCCGTACACTGTTACACGGAATTACTGTAGGACCGAGACACATCATGGGTCTCAGCAATTATATTATGTGCTTTGGGGATGGGCAGGGACAGGGGGACAGCTGATGTTTGCCAGTATAAAATACTATTGCCATGCAAGAACAGAAAGACAGGAAAAACCGCCTCAGCCTCATTCATGCAAGAGACATTGAGCACCTACTATGTGTCTGCCATTGCAGTTGTACTAGACTAGATTTAATGGTTGACACCCGCCCCCCTCATCATGGGTTGACAGGCCAGTGCGTTGTTTTCAGTGTTTTCCAGCACCAGGACACCGGGGTAAGGGTGGGGTTCATATCCACATCCTTAAGGGACAATGTCCCCAAGGTCAAGGGAACTGGAGCCAAAGCAGAAAGACCCCATGGTGAGCATGGTCACCCAGGTGCCCCTCCAGCTCTCGCAGTGCGGGCTGGGGATGCGGAAGAGAGCGAGCCTGTCCAGAGTGGACTGAGTCGGTGGGGCCAGATGCAGGCCACACCCACGGCTCACTTTCTGCAATGCTTGGTGTCAGCGTGATGGCAGAGCAGGGAGAAGCAGTGCCGGTGGGCAGGGGTCTGGGGAGAGACAGCGGGGACAAGCCTCTTTGAGCATCTTACCACACTAGTGAGATTACATCAGTGAGGGGCCATGGACCACACATCCTACTGTGTGCCAGGTTTATGGCCACATCGCAGTAGGCCAAGTTCTCAGAGGTTTTTTATCCCGGAAAGGGATAAAAAACTTTTGTGTTTGGAAATCTCCTCTAAACCAGCCGCAGATAAGCACAGCATGTTTCTGTGAGGTCGATACTGTGTGAAGCAGGGAGAGGACTGGGCCATTTCTGTCCAAATGGTCAGAGGCTTTGGTGAAGCGGTGTCAGACGTGACCAGCGAGGCCATGAGGACAGTGGGACACGGTTACCTTTCCGAGGGCTTCACCGCTATGCTCTTTCCAAGAAGAGCTCCGGGTCAGAAGAAAGGCACCTGACCCGCCCCAGGCATTTCACACCCGGGCTGTTTCTCTACGAGGCGGCAGCGCCACCTGCTGTCTGCTTTGCATTTTGCGTTGAGACAACAACAGAGTTACAAAAAAAAAAAAAAAACACCCGACCAAGGAAAATTGATTTCACAACAGTCGGGACAGCGAACTATCTGCACAGATGAGCCTGATTTTTGGTGTTTCAGGCTCTTTGACCTTTGTGAAGGAGTAGCTGCCTTTTTGGGGGGAGAAGGTCAAACTAAATTAGTATTTTACTAATTATACAAATGATAGGGCTTATTTAAAATAAAACAAATAAACCTTAGAAAAGTGAAAAGAAAGCAAACATTGTCTCTCCCCCCGCCCCCCTACACAGGACAGCTGTGTGGATCTCGGGAGAAGCAGAAAACAAATGTAGTGGTTGAAAGTGTGGGAATCTGAGAGCCTGCATTCAGGTCCTGACTCTGTCTCTTCCTAACACTGTGATCTTGGGCAGATGCCCTCCTCTCTGAGCCTCAGCTTCCCCATCTGTAAAACGGGGGTAAAGGGAGGAGCACTTCTCTCAAAGCCCTGAGGCTTAAATGAAGTCAAACCTAGGAAGGGCTTACAGGTGAAACAGGCACAGGCGGTAAGTAGCAGTCTGCCCAAAGACACATAGCTTGTACACGTCCGAGTTGAATTTACTGCAGACCTGGTGTGCTCTGCCTCCCCACCACATTCCCCCATCATTAGTCATCTCTCTGGTGCTCCCCACAAGCCACCATGGCTTCCAGTTCCCCCCGAGGCCCTGTTGGTGGCCAAGAGATGAGCCATCCGAGTTTCTCCAGAGAAGAGACTTCTCCCCTTGCTCATTGGGAGAGTCCCCGGGGCTAAGGCCAGCTCTGCTGTGTGACCTTAGCCAGTCACGTAACCTCTCTGCGCCACAGCCTTCTCACCCTTCGTGGGGTTAAATGAGCTAATCCACCTGCCCTTCCAGACAGCGAGGGCTGGTCAGTTTGCTTCAGGGCCTGAGTTTATTGTTTCCAAACTATCCCAAGTGCAAAATGTCCACATTACGTGGTCACACGTCAGCTCCCGTTTTAACCTTGGTGATTTATGGAGGTTGAAGATGAAAGGGTCATTCACAGGGAGAAAGCCTGCCCTGTCAGAGGAGCAGGGGTGTGGGTTCCACCTTTTAGAAGTCTCTGCTGGTTTGAAAGCTCACCCAGGAGGTCTCAGGTGAAAACCTAGGATGAGCACAAGAACTGGCAAAGCGGTCAGAACTCAAAGGAGGGGAGGGAGTCTCGGATGGAGAGCAGTGGAGCCCTGCCGTGCCACAGGGAACAAGCCGCCACGCTCAGTGCCTCAGTTTCCTCATCCACAGAGGAAGCAAGGCTGGCTCCAGGCCTGCCACACACTGGACTCCCATCAGAGGTAGCTATTTAGGGATATGCAGGTCCGAGTTGACAGATGGAACACAGAGTGGACAAGCCCGCTGCCCGCTGCCAGGAGACTCTCCTGCAGGCTTCTGAGCCGAGCGACCTGGGCTCAAGACAGCCCTGTGACTGGCACCAGATGCCCTGGGCAATCGTTCCAGTCCTGCA